>LPNX010166855.1:130052-168113 GCA_001517045.1 Pseudotsuga menziesii | reverse complement strand
TCACCATTCATACATGTTCCTCTCTACTAACCCCATCAATTAATGTTCTCATAATCATGAATATACCTTGCTAAATTACCTACAATAACATTTATAATTATTTTATAATACAAATTATAAATAAACTTATAATTAATAAAAATATATTTCATTTATTTACCTCAACATTCATTGTTGTTTAAGTGTTGTGAACCCATATTAAGGTTTGCCCCTTTTAAAATGATTTTTAGTTGATTGTACATAAAAATATTCTCTCCTTAGTTATCCAACTACATATCATAAGTAATAGTTAAATATTTTAGTAATGAAATTTAGTTTTAATACTTATGAATTTATCCTTAATTTTAATATATCCTTCAAAGTTTATCTAATCTCAACTAAAAATAATTTACATGTTAATAAAAATCATAATTGATGGAGTCAAAATCGAGATTTATCTATAACTCCAAATAAAAAGTATATATTCGATTAATATTATATCATCTAAACGTAAAGTATTTTATTCGATTAATATTATATCATCTAAACGTATGGCTTTTAGCCAAAGTTTTATTATTCAAATAATATTATATTATCTAATCTAAACTTATGGCTTTTAGCCAAAAATTTTGTACAAGTTAATAGGAATCATAATTGGTTGGGTCAAATGCAAGATTTATCAATAACTCCAAATAAAAGGTATTTATTCAATTAATATTATATTATTATCTTTTGGATATTAGTTTTTAGTTTGTTAGCAATTTTTCAAATCATTATGCTTAGCATCCTCTATCAATTCAACCCTCTCGCGAGAACCAATCGAGGGCAATCATAGGTTGGGTTATGATAAAGATGCGTCATGTAAATGTTTTAGAGTCATCACACACTTCCTTGCCACGTAAGAAACCACATTTTAGCTTAATATTTTTCCAAAAAACCCCACCATGTAATCGATAAAGTTTTTATTCAAATCAAACTCTTTGTCTTAATAGTTATTTAAAGCATTAAGTGTATTTTCATGCAACTTGAATAATAAAACTCTTTGTCTTAATGAAACTTGTTATTTCTCGTCTATTTAGTAAAATAAATATATATTATGATTAAAGTATAAAATCAACATAAAATACGAAAATTACATCAAATCAAATAATGAGCATATTAAAATATAAAATCAACATAAAATATTAAAATTACATCAAATCAAATAATGAGCATATTAGTAGTTAATGTGCTCTACATAGATTAAATTTGATTTTTTTTTACGAGTTTTTTTTATCATTTTGTATATGGAGGTGCAATCCACTTTTTGGGCCGGATTTTGGAGCAGTTATCGGAGCTTGTTTGGAGCGTTAATGGAGGATTAAGTCACAGAACGTACACCTGGCGATAGCGTTTATGTAGTTTTAATGCTTTGATGATGATTGTGATACATGTGGCATGGTATCAGGTATCATTTATTAACCTTTTGGTTCATGACATCTTGATTTGTATGTGATTGTACTTTGATATCCTTGTTGATAGCCACGTTTATCTGGCAGATCTTGATACTCAAATCGATTTTTTTGGGAGTTTGATCGGGTGTCGGGTTTCATTAAAGTGTTTTTGCTGCTTGACACATTGTTTCTTGGCATTGAATATGGTATTGATTGTGTTGTATCCGCAGGGATTTGCCTAATCGTTGGGGTCGAAAACTACCATTTGCTTCTCCTACCTTTTGGTGTCTGTATTTCCTGCGACGATGTTGATCCTGTGCTTTGGTTCTCCTGTGCTATCGATGTTTTTACCATTGACGAAAGTTTTCCTGTACTATGGCGATGAAGGTTGCTTATCTGGTATGGTGTCGGGTATCATTTATTAGTCTATCTGGTGCTGTTGAATTGGCATGCTCGTGTTATTTCTCGGGTAATACTGTTGATTGAATTGTATCTTGGTCAATCTTGGTACTCATTTCGACTTTTGTGTGCATTTGGGTTTTGGTGACGGGCCGATTTGTTTTGTATTTGTGGGGATCTGCATACTGTACTGGGTCTTTCTTGTTTTGCACATCCTTTGGCGGGTGCACCTTGGAGTGACGGTGTTATTCCATCCTAAGGTCTTTTGTTTACAGGGGTGTGTGTTTGCTTTGTCCTGATGCCTTTACGGGATGCAAAAGCGTTAGCACACTCTCCTCAGAACACTTGGGTGTTTAACTCCTCGAGGGTGATCTATAATAAGGATTCTGAGCAGCTTTTGAATCTACCACCATCAGGGTTGGGAAGAGTATCTGGAGAGCAAGAGAAATCAGATTTTTCTTTTGTTGGGGTTTTTGATGTAAATTTGTCGGCGTCGGGTGCATTTTTGGATGAAGCTCATGGGTTTTCACTCCCTGTGCCTGGTCAGGAGGATATTGTTGCGAGGGATTCATTGGATTTGGATATGGCTATAAATCCATCTCTCAAGAAAGCATCCCCTTCATTGGAAAATTTTATAGCTGATGAATCTGATGTTTACGCTAATTTCGAGGTACCTGAAAAACTTTGGGATGCTTCTCCACAGCACTGTTCATCGAAGAAGGTTTCTGTGAAGAAAACTCGGAAGTGCGTACGTAAACAGGAGAAACCCATGCTTCTGGTGGTGTGTGAGGACGTTCCCTTGAATGAGATCGTGCTTACTAATGAATTAACTCTTGTGGGTCGGTTTGGAGGGAGAAAGATCAGTGTAAATGGTATACATAGTTGGGTAGCTGATTCCTGGCTACCGTTGGTTAGCCTCGTTCCAAAGATTTTTATACTACCCCAGGGTCGGTTGGCATTCAAGTTTCAGAATGTTGATGACTTGGATATCATTCTGAAAGGTTTTTGGAAATGGGACAATTCGGGTCTTTATCTTAAGCGTTGGACGCCCTTATTTGATCCCCACATTGAGAGGTATGACTCTATTCCCATTTGGGTTAAATTGTCAAAATTGCCTTTCGATTTTTGGTCTGTGGATTTCTTTAGAATGTTGGTTAATACCTTGGGACATTTCTTGAGGCTGATGTGTCGTTTTTAAAAACTGGTATTTGTTGTCTTGGGAAAATACTGGTCCTTTCGGATATACGCAATGGTCTTGCTGAAGACATTGTCATCAAGAAAAGAGAATTTGTTTTTACTCAACCCTTAGATTATGTTGGTTTGCCCTTCCATTGCAATAGATGTCACTGTTATGGCCATATTTTAGATCATTGTCATTTATCTTTCGTGAAAAAACAGTCATTTATTGTTCCCAAGTCCAAATTTGTTTGGTGAGTTAATAAATTGATTGATCCTATTGTTTCTTCTGTATCCCTTTTAGCTGGTCGGAAGGGTTTATCACCTTTGGATTCTGATAATGTTTGTGATAAATCTGAAACTCTTACCTCGGAAATAGGTAAAATTGTTGAAATTATTGACCAGGAGATCAGTGATCCGATACTAAAACCTTTGAGTTTGGCTTCCTTGGTGGATTTTGAGGAGGGTACTTTACTCAGTAAAAGTTTGGAGGCTGGAGTGGAACAATTAGATAATTTTATTCTGGGTGACTCTAGTCTTAGGGATTTAGGGTTTATCTCTCCTATCAAGGTTTTGAAGGGTACTGGTTTTGGATATTTTCTAAGATCCAGTTCTAAGGTATTGGTGGGTTCTGTTTTTTTTTGTTGGCAAAGTGGTGGAACCCCCCTGACTAGCAGGGTTGCCATTGGCTGAGTGGCCACGAACCAGGGGTATCTAAGCCATCAAAATCACCCGGGGATCGCACCCGGCCTGGACCGCACCAACCCTTAACATGGTTGGATTTTAGGTATCCGACGGGATTAGAACCAGTGACCTTCCAGCTTAGCGGGCGTCTTAACCATACCCCACCACCAACTGTTCTACATCTCGCGGATGGTGGATCCTGTTACTTCTGTTGGAAGTAGGGTTTTTTTTACTACAGAACATATTGATGAGGGTACAGAACAAGCTGACGTTTCTAGGGAACTTAGAGCAGTGGATGTCTATGTTAGGGTTTCCTTATGATACTGATGACTCTTAATTGCAGAGGTTTAGCTAGTAAACCTAAAAAACTAGTTATATGTAGGCTGGTGGCTGATCAGTCTGTTGATGTTTTGTTTTTACAAGAAACTATGGGTGGTGGGGTTCTGTTTGCTAGTACTTTGGAATTTTTATTGCCTGGTTGGACTTTTTGTTCGATGGATGCTAAAGGAAAATCGGGGGGTTTGCTTGTGGGTTGGAGAAATCATGTTTTACATTTCTTGAATTCTTGGGCAATGGATTCGGGATTATCTGTAGTTCTATATTCAAATGAACTAAAAATGGAGATAGGTTTCTTTAATGTCTATGGACCTTATGTTGAGAGGGAAGGGTTCTGGAACCATCTGCTGGATTTTGTGAGTCTTAATTGTTCTAAAATTATTCTTGGTGGGGATCTGAACTTCTACATGGGGTTATCTGAGATTTGGGGTGATAGGGCCAGAAGTGATTGTCTGTCTAATTTTTTTGCAAAAATCTTGGATGATCATGGTCTTGTGGATATTGTGCCAAGTGTGATTTTACCCACTTGGACTAACAGAAGAGTTGGGAGTGAGAACATTTGTAAACCTTTAGATAGTTTGATGATTTCTGTTGATCTCTTGGAATTTGAGCTCTGCTTTCGTCAATGGGTGGGGTGTGGGGGGGACTCAAATCATCATCTTGTATTTTTACAAATTCTGGGTCATGACAAGATTTCACATAGCCCTTTCAAGTTTAATTCTCATTGGCTGGAACATGAGGATTTGGTAATTTTATTGAAAAATACTTGGAAGGTGTATGATGAAAATTCTGATTTGTCTCCTGCATCTCAAATCTCTGCTAATCTTAAAATGATTAAAAATGTATCTATCTGTTGGTTTGTTAAGAGGAAAGAACATGAAACTAAAGAATTAGTAGAGATTGAGATTTTATTAGAGAATGCATGTACCAATTTTGGTTTTGGTTATTCTACTGAAGATGATAAAGATTCTCTGTATGTGTTGGAATCTAGAAGAAGAAAGATTTTGTTGGATAGAGAGAAGGAAGCCAGACAGAAGAGTAGAGCTATATGGATACTATGGGGAGATGATAATACGCCTTTCTTTCAAAAATTTGCTAATCATAGAAAATTTGTAAATACCATATGGAAGATAGTAGATGATAGGGGTAATATTGTCAAGGGCTTTGAGTTTATTGCTGGGGCGGGTGTACTACATTTTGATACTCTGTTTCAAGCAGATGAGAATCTTCATTTGTTTGAGATTTTGGAAATTGCTGACAAATATCCTTCTGATATCTCTGAAGCTGAAAATTTAGAACTTATGATTCCAGTTACACTTGGGGAAATTCATTCTATTTTGTCAGCAAGTAAAAATGACAAGAGTCCCGGACCTAATGGGATTCCGGTGGAAGTATACAAGGAACTTTTGATGTCTTGGGAAGTGATCTTTTAAGAGTTATTGAAGACTCGAGACTTTGTGGTAAAATACCTGTTGTTTTTAATACTACCTTTATTGCTTTGATTCCCAAGACTGATTCTCCTAAGTCATTTGATGACTTCAGACCAATTTCTTTATGTAATTTTATTTACAATATCATTGGTAAAATCATGTCTACCCAAATTAAAAAGATTTTGGGGAGAATTATTTCTAAAGAACAGTTTGGGTTCTTGCCTGGTAGACAGATACATGAAGTTGTTGGTATTATTCAAGAAGGTTTACATTCTATTAATGTTAAGGGTATGAAATTAGTGGTGCTTAAAATTGATTTATCTAAGGCATATGATCAAGTAAATTGGATATTTTTACGTGTTATTATGACTAAAATGGGTTTTTCTATATCCTTTATTTCTTGGGTGATGAGCAACATTACTTCAGTTTCTTTTGTTGTACTTATTAATGGGGTGGCTTCAAATTTGTTTAGATCAGGTCGGGGGCTTAGGCAAGGATGCCCTTTGGCTCCTTTACTTTTCATTATTGTGGTAGAAGGCTTGAGCAGGTATATCCTGACTGCACAACATAGGGGGGATTTTTCAGGGTATCTCCTTTGGTAACAATATTATTCTATCTCATATTTTGTTTGTGGATGATATCATTTTGGTATCTGATGGTTCTAAACAGTCCTTATCAACATTATATGAAGTGTTGATGATCTTCTGTAAAGCATCTGGAATGATTATTAATGAGGACAATACATCTTTCTATTATTCTGGATTGAATGAATCTGAGTTGATTTCAATATAGAACATATTTTCTTTTAATGTTGATAAAATTAAGTATGGTATGAAATATCTTGGTTTCCATCTAAAACTTTGCATATATCTCATGAAGGATTGGGATTGGCTCATTACAAAAGTGGAAATGAGGATAAAAAACTGGAGTTTTAGATGGCTTTCCAAGGGAGGAAAACTAATATTGGTGAAGTCTGTTCTTGAGGCCATACCAATATATTGGATGCACTTTTGGATACCAGTGGTTATTCTTGAAAGAATAAGGAAGATTTGTTTCAAGTTCTTATGGTCTGGTAATAAAGATACTACTAGTTTACCTTGGTCTTCATGGAAGGTTTTGGCAAACCCCAAATCCTTGGGATGTTGGGGATTAAAAATTCCTACTTTATTTGCGAAATCACTTGTTGCTAAAAATGTGTGGAATCTGATCAATGGTACAGGACTTTGGGTCCAGATTGCTATACAGAAATATATTTGTCCCTTAACTTTATTAGATTGGATAAGGGTATTTGTTAAGAAAAAGAAGGACATATCCATCTGCTGGAAAGTAGTACTTTGGTCTTTTGATTTGATTGGACAGTCACTTGTGTGGAAAGTTGGGACTGGAACTGAGATGCATATTGGCATTGGCCCTTGGCTTGGATGCAAATGGAGGCATGTTTTACCAGTCTCTATGATTGATAAACTTCATAATGCTGGTTTTTCTGTTTTGAAGGATATTGCTTGCCCTGGTGCAACATTGCTTCCAGATCAGGGTTGGTTACATGCTGATTTATTTGGATTTGTGGAACAGGAAAACATAATTTGGAATAATTATGTTGCTTTGCTGATATCCAGTCATGTTAGAATAACTACTAAGGATGATCAGCTGGTATGGAGTCTATCTAAAAAAAGTAAGTACACTCCCAAAGCTGGTTATTTTCATCTTATTCATGATAGGAATGAGATGGAAAATGTCCACTAAAATAAAAAATCTACTGTTGGTTTTTATTTTTAGCAAAAGCACTTACATGGGATATACTGGGTAGAAAAGGTAGAGAGGGACCTGGTAGGTGTTATTTGTGCAATCTGGATTCTGAAACTAATGCTCATATCGGGTTCGAATGTTCATTTGTGAGGAGGGTTTGGTATGAAATTGAGGACAAGTTAAGATACTTAAAGTTCTGGCAAGGAATATCAGTTTTAGACTGTGTAAATAATTGGGTTTTGAAGGCTGATATCAGGTATAGATATTTACCTGTTATTATTTCTTGGTTCATATGGAAGGCTAGAAATCAATGTTGTTTTGATGATATTCAGCCAAAGATTTATGTGGTAACATCCTTATGTTTGGGGTTACTAAATTCTTATCCTTTGGATAACAGAGTTATGAACATGAGATTGGTTGTTAATGAACAAATTAACAAAGCATCACCCTGGGGGTATTTTGATGGCTCAGCATTAGGAATGCCATAGATTTGTGGGGCTGGTGGTATATTGTATATATCAGATGAGCACTTTTTCACATTTTCTGCTAGATTGGGGTTGGGTACCAATAACTTTGTTGAGCTCTTAGCTTTAAAGTTGCTTATAATTTTGGCTTTGAAGCTGGGGGTTCAAACCATGCATATTTTTGGGGATTCATAGTTGGTGATCAACTGGGTATCTGGTAAGTTCAGGATAAATAATATTCTTCTTACTCAGGTCTTGTAGGAGGTGATCCGCATTTCTAATTTTCTTGTAAAAGTTGAATTTAAGCATATCTATCGTGAAAGGAACTATAAAGCTGATGCATTAGCTAATGTACGTGCCAATGTGGAAGAAGGGCATTGGAAAATCAAGGAGTTTAGAGGAACTGAAACATATGAGACTTTTCATATTTTCTAGGTTTATGGATGGGGGGAGCATCATGAGACTCAATGGAGTTTCAAGCTGATTGTTTTCTTTTGATGGCTAAATGACACTATGTGACTGTTTTTGTTAAACTTAACTATCTTGACAGTTTATTTTTGAAGGTTTAAAACTTATTGTAATAGTTTTGAAGGATTCTACTATGTGGACAAAGACTCAGTTAGATGATATATATACTCTTCATAGTCTTTGATGAACTAGGATTACAGGCTGATACTAATGTCTGTACAGCATTAAAGATCAAGGTTTATATATTGCAATGTCTGAGAATTTTCAGATTTTCTAGGTTTATGGATGGGGGGAGCGCTATGAGACTCAACGGAGTTTCGTGCTGACTATTTTCTTATGATGGTTAAATGACACTATGTGACTGTTTTACCTTGACAGTTTATTTTTGAAGGTTTAAAACTTATTGTAACAGTTTTGAATGATTCTACTATGTGGACAAAGACTAAGTTAGATGATATATATACTATTCATAGTCTTTGATGAACTAGGATTATAGGATGATACTAATGTCTGTACATTTTTGAAGATCAAGGTTTATTTACTTTGATGAATGTAAAGTGAAAAAACTACTTTCTGTGTTAACCTACAAGATACAACTTTGGTTGATTGTAGTTTAATTGATTTTGATATTTTATGGATTGGATATAATTTGATTTCTAAATCAATTATTATCTTTTTGTAAAGCATTTTTGTGCTTAAGATATTTAGGAAATGGACACTGATCAGTAAAATGATAGTGGATCATTTGAGGAATGTAATTTTGATAATAAAGTTATGATTTTTTTTTTGTGGAAAAAAAAATAGATTAAATTTGAAGGGTCGGTCTTAATTCTCTTTTATGATGAAGGGTTTCTAAAAAAACTCCCATTTCAAATGGAAATAACACATTAATTGGACACTTCATTAAAAAAATGTGCTAAGAAATAATGCATTTCAATTAAATTTATGACAAAAAATTTTGAAAATTAAACTTGTGGCACCTGCAAGTGGGAACATTTTGCCATATTTTGATCCTTGAATTGGTTCCATTATAGTGATGGGGATAGGGTGCTTTTAAATAAAAATGTTTGTATGTATCACATACAAATATTAAATATATGAAACGAAAAAATATATAAAGTGTATTGGAAAAGGAGATACCTATATATTCCTCTTTACTAAACTAAGGGCAATAACAATTCCTCTTTACTACCTATACCTATATATTCCTCTTTGTAATCGATTTCCTTAGCATCTTGCTTGGAATGTTGTGGTCATGTAATTACTGTCCATGGACGAGAAATTAGCCACTAAAATTAAGAATTCCAAGGATTAAATTTCCCAGAAATCGTTTAGTTTAAATTAAGAATTGAAGGAGAGAAAGAAGTGGTGATTATTCTGTGGGAGTTAAGGAATGAGGAGGACCACTCAGTTTCTCGGGAAAAACTAGAGTCATGCAAATGGGTGGAGATTACACGGATGCCTCCTTTTTTTTGCAAGGAGTGGATGAATAAAATTCCATTGGTATGTGGTGTAATAATGGCATTGGCGTGGGAGATCACGTCTGCTTCATATCAACACCCAATAGCTTTGAGCAACCAATACAGGTGCTTGACTACAATTTAATCGATAACACATGGAATTGGATACCCAGCTATCCGAGAAATCATCACTGCATTGGAGAGGAGGTTTGTACTTGGGGCCAAGGATTAAATTTCCCAGAAATTGTTTAGTTTAAGATTCTGCATTGAGGATTAAGGCATGTTAGTAATTTATGTTATTTGTAATGAGTCTACATATAATTTTGTTTTAAAATATCATGGAGAACGTTGTAGAATGCACCAATATCCTTTATACAAAAGGCTAATTTTAAAGAGGAACACAATACAATAACAAAAACTTGACAGACATATTATGTTGTAACTCCAATCTCCAATAAAGGCTAGTTGATGCATCATACATTATATTTTTTAATTTTTTTCAAATATAAATTAAGAGTAAAGCTCATAGTACATACCTAACCTCTAGAATCCAATAATTTCCTAGTTTAATGTAGCAGAGCTTTCACAGGAGATTCAAAGAAGTGAGCACTTTCTAAGGAGGCGATCCATGCCAATGGGATCGCTTAAAATTTCTAAATTATTCCTGCCACAAAATATTAGGGTAACAGGTTATAGAGTATAGCGTAACATAATACAGGCTATAGCATTGCAGCATTGAAACCTCCAGTTTCCAATATTCAACTTTGAAAAATGAGAGTGAAGCTAGCCAGTTGTGGCAGCGATTCAATACAATTTAATACGATGTGAAATAATTTAATATTATGAGTGAACATCTAATTGTAAATTTGATGGTTGTTGATGGCGCATTAAAGGTGATTTGAACCATCTGAATCAGTATGATTCTCCAAATCTACATAAAAACTTGAACGGTCAACCATGCATCCTCGCTAAGACCCATCAAAGCACTTGTGGGTCGTGGCAGGCTGGAAGCCTGGAGGCTGGGAGTTAGTACCGTGTCATCCATGTAGGCAAGCTGATTGAATAAAATTTTCAAGATTGAATAAAATTGTTGATGGAGAATTTTAGTCTCAACCCTTTTAGTAGCATTTAAATTTAAATGGTCTATTTTTTTAATGACAAAAATAAAAATGTAATTTTAAATGACGGGCAATTTTCAAATGCCACCTCATAGACGGGCTGAGATCCCTTTGACGAACTATGAAGGATTGAATTTTGATCCATGGTGCTCCATATTTTCCTATCTATCTTACTTATAACTGCTCGAAATTCCTTCTTTTAATTAATGACCATGCAATTTTTTTTTTAAATAATGAGAGTTCGTTCAAAAAGTGTAATTGAATGCTTAAAGTTACTCAAATGTATGATTTAAATGTGTTGTTTAGTGTGCTACGATCTGATATTTTTTATACCCATTTACCATTGCATATTTAATTTATGATGTTATGCAATCATCGTTGTGTTGATTAAAGAATCGACTTCAAACAGAAAAACTAAAGGAAATGGTAACTCACTAGGGTACATTTTGGGTCTAAATTCAATGTCATTTCGATGTTTTTGTCTATTGTTATACATTTTGGGTCTAAATTCAATGTCATTTTGACGTTTTTATCTATTGTTAAACATTGAATCTTGCAATATAAGTGTCATCTTAACGTTTATAGAATAACGTTGTTGTAATGTCACTTAAGTTGCACTGTCAAAAGGTTACAATGAAAAATTATATGTTTCTGTTTAAAAAATCAACATTTTTTCAAAGTCATGTGAATGTCGCTAAAATGTTAGATGTATGTTTATGGAACACTTGATCAACATTTGTGTAACACGATATATATGTATATTAAGACACACTTAATAGATGTTACAATGATAGATAAAATGCTTTTAAGAAATGTTCCAAATACTCAATAGAGTTTGTGAAACGTTTGATATACTTATGTTAAGAGATGCTTAATAGATGCTCCAACAACACATAATAGATGCTACATTGAATGTCCAATAATCATCCAACAAAGGTCAAATAAAGTAGTCCATAAATTTCGTTCAATGAAAATAATGTCCATTAAACATCCAATAAGAGACATCTAGAAATTTTTAAGGATAAAACATCCATCAACTATTTGATAAGAGACATTCATATATTTTGTTCAATGACAAAAAAATCCATTAAATTTCCAATTAGAGACATTAGGTGATTTTTTTCAATGACAAAAGAGTCCATTAAGATATGTTCAAAGATTTTGTTCAATGACAAATATATCTAACAAATGTCCATCAAATTTATTTTATTAGATGTTTGGAACATCCAACAAACATATGTGTAGCCTATGACTTGCAATGATTTCAAGTGATTTAGACAATTGTGGGTTTAGTTGATAGTCCACATGATTAATTTGGCCAAATGTGGAAAAAGGGTGAAAATATTTTAATATAGTACATGTATAAGATCTGAGGTAGCTTAATTATTATCTCTTCACTACCTTCATGATTGTTGTTTTATTGTCTCATGGGGCCTAGAATAGACAGTAAATGGGTGTACTCTTAAGTCACTCTTTGCATAAGGTCGCTGGTTCGAAACTCCGTGGGTACTAGCATACAAAAAAATTATTGATGTCTTATCGTATAAGAGAGATAAATGTTTGACAATTAGTTTTACATAATGTTAATAAATTGACGATGAGCTCCATGCCCACATCAACATTTTTCACAAGCAAGGACATCATGGATAAACATATGTACATATTCATTTGAAAATGTCTTAGAGTATGCTTCCACTTGTGTTTGCAACATTCCTTGTGTTATTTTCAAACAACCAACAAAATACAATGTGTATTTATAACATTAGGAAAACCGTACAAAAATGAAGAGGAATCAGCAAAATAAATTAATTAAAGAGGAGGAATGAACTAAATAAATAAACTAAAGAGGGAAAAATATTATTACCAGTACAACAAGAAAAACAAGAAGAGGTTCAATATTGTCCTTAGATATTTATAAACCTTTTAGCAAAACTCAACAATTATTTTTCCTTCAACAAATGTGACAATATTAAAATACATAAAATTTAAACAACTACAATTGTTAAAATGAACTAGAAATCAACATGTTATAATCAATGAAACACAACATAAAATAAAAATACTATTGCCTATCCAAGCAACCAAACAAGAAGAGGTTCAAGATTGTCCTTGGATATTTTTTAATCATCTAGCAAGACTCGACAATTGCTTTTCATTCAACAAATGTGCAATAATATTAATACATAAAATAAACAAACTTACAATTGTTTAAATGAACTAGAAATCAACATGTTATAATCAAGAGACCTAGTTGAAAAATCCCTCGTGAGGATAACTATATATGCATTAGAGAATGATAACCCTAGTCATTAGTTCCCTTTTTGTTGTAATGTTATGCATAAATCACAATAGGATGATACATTTGTATCACATAATGATAATTACAAGGAAATAAATATGCATACATATACGATATTCTAAAAAGAGAAAATGAAAATACATGAATGAGTTTCTCTTGGTTTGAGAATAATTTGTTTTAACCACATAAAGGTGGGAGCTCATCTGGCTTCCCCCCACATCACTTTCAATTCCACATATCCAATCTATTTGTTGGAAAATAATTGAAGTACCTTAATATCATACAACATATAACATCTGTGCATAAAAAGTAACAAATATTTTTATTTGTTTCATGAACCAAGGGTATTCACTTAGGGTGTGAATGTGTGTCCGAAAATGTGGTTTGTGCATACAATGAAAGTTAAGTGAAAGAAAAAAAACTAAACTATCGTAAATCTTCAAATAGTTAATATACCAATTACCCCTTTACATTGTTTAGTGAGGGAAAGAAAGTGAACACAAAAGGTTACAAATTTCACATATGGAATTTTATAACTTGTTGGCTAATATGTGAGGCGTAGTATTGGTCACTATAACAATATATATTTTATGATGATGATGATTAGTATTAATATCCACTGAGACCAACTTTGGTCTATCAGACCTTAAGAAGGAAAATACTTGGCTTACTTTAAAATCTTGTTCATGTGCTCAAAAATCTTGTCAAGAAGCTTTCCAAAGCCACTATAGTTTTGGCAAGTTAAGAGGTTATAAAGTTTTCTATTGTAGCAAATACAATTAAACTCAAATCTAATGTGGGTGGAAGCAAGGAAGTCTAAGAGAAAGTGATTTTTATCCTTAACGCTCATAAACTCACACAGATGGAAAACCCTTCCCGCCCATGGAGTTTAGGAATAGGAAACTGCCATGTTTCGCTATGGAGTTCATGAGAGCTCATTCTAATCTTGGCTATATTAATTTTCTTATGTGATCTAGTTACTACCGAGAGATACTTATGATCTTCCAAGTTAGGATTAATGACCTACTTATAGTATCTTAATTTTCTCTTAACGAAGCCATGGTATCTTTATGCCAACACCGCTTGAGGCGTAATTGGTTTGGACTTGAGTTTAAAGCAATTTTAGGAAGTCTCATGTTTCCCATATTATTTATCTTATGCTTGTACATCAGGTAACTAGTCATAGAAATGCTCTTGATGGGGGAAAGACCCACTTCTATGAGGAGAATAGGATAAGGTGTATTGATTTTAATTTTGAGTTTATAAGTTACAAACCTCTTTTAGATTTGCTCAATATTCCTCCAAGATTCTCTAGAAATAATGCACCCCCATACTTCACAACCATACAGGATAACAAGGATTACAAGAGATTCAAAGAGAAACTTATTTTTATCCCACATGACCATATTGATTGATTTATAGTTATTTTCAAGACCAAAATAAGTTTTCCAACCTCCATTAATTTTTTTCTAAATGCTATAGTTCCAATTGAGCTTGTGATGAATATCAATTCTAATATACTTGTAAGAAGTCACTTCCTATAGATTTTGTTAATATTTAATATGCTAGACTAGATATCATTAGTGTTTAATCCAAATTCACAATAGTAGCATATGTAGAATCACTGAAAGAAACAAAATCCTAATATATACATAGTATTTATCCTCGGAAACCCTCAAGGGGAAGAAAACCCAGCAAAAATTCCTTTGTATTAGATGTATAAGATAAAATCCCAAAACAGGTATTTTACTCCTTATTGATTTGTCTCTCTCTCACTCTCTCCTATGCGCAAATCAAGTGAGTGAGTTTGTGTTCTATAGAGGAGCACAACTCCTCTATTTATACAATTTATGTCAACTCACTTTTACCCTAATCAATTCCTCCCAACTAAACTGTCTGGTTCGACTTCACCTAGGAAGACTCAAAACAACATTATATTATATTCATTGGGGTACTATTGACCCGACTTACAATGGAGGCTTTACCTCATGACTCTATAATGACCAATTACAATAGTAACATCCTGACTAAGGAATAATAACATCTCCCTTGGGGTACAACAGTAAAATACATTTAGAATATCCTTTGAAGTTACAATATTTCAACACTCCCCCTTAACGAGAAGGGTATTCTACTAACAAAATCAGCATAAACTATAGGAGTAACAAGAGAGAGTATCTTCATCAATATCGAGGTAATACATCTATACATAATAGGAAGTTTTAAACATTCATTAGTAACTAGAATAGTTACTCTTCAATGTCTTGAACTTCTGCAGCACACGATCACTTGATCCTTTTGCAACAACACTTTGATATTCTTGATCCTTTGCAGCAGTACTTTGATATTCTTCATCCTTTGCAGCAACACTTCAATATTCTTGATCCTTCGTCACCATGCTACCTACAGTACACATGATCTCTTTGTGGGATGATCAATCCATATAACTTTAGGACATAGGTCCAAGGATGATGGAATCCTCCATCAGCCTACTCCCCCCTAATGAGGAGGGTCCATAGTATCTACCATCTAAATCATATATAACTGAATGTAGATCTCTACCACACCTAGATGTAGGCCCTATTATCCGTAAGGACTCATTGTAGAAAATATTCAGCTTCTAAATATAGGACCACTCCTAAGTGAGTATTATACTACACCATCTGCATGTATATTTAGGCCTCCTCATACAAGAGTATTGTCTACAAAGCAGATCTTGACCGCGCCTAGATGCAGGCCCCCATCGTAGGACATCCTCAGCATGTTAGAGCTAGGACCACTCCATGCGAGCGTTATACTAGGACATTCATGAGGACTCATCATAGAGCATCATTTGCACTAAATCAAGGACCACTCCCAAGCAAGTGTTATTATATGGCATATACATATAAACGTAGGTACACTCTCCATGTGAGAGTAACATCTGCAAAGCAGATCTCGACTGCACCTAGGTGTCGGCCATGTCCTCTGCAAGGACTCATCATAGAGCATCCTCAGCTTCAAATCTAGGACCAATCCTAAGCGAGTGTTATTCTATGGTATCCACAAATTAATGTGGGCACTCTCCATGCGAGAGTAACGTCTGCATGGCCATCCTTAGCTAGTAAGGAACACTCTTAGGAACAGAGTGTTATAACTGCAAGACCATCCTCAAGAGAGGATACTATCGTTCAAAAGTGAATGTCAGACCTTGTCAGCATCTTCAGGCGCACTTGGCCTCTTTCATACTGGAGCTTCACTGTCATCGACATTGATGAAAATCTTATCATCACTCCCCATTTTTCGGGAGGATCCATATCATCAACCCGATTTCCCTTTGTCTGGGGAGGGATCATATCTTCGACATGTTCTTTCTTTTCGAATAGATTCCATATCTTCGACTTGTTCCTCCTTTTTGAAGAGATTCCATTTCTTCATCATTCCTTCTTTCAAGGAAAGTTTGTACTATCATCATTGTTCATCCTTACGAGGAAAGTATTTTCTGACTACACCAATATTGTCACAAAAATATTCAAACTTTAATCGAGATAGAGTCTTGGTCAGCACATCAACAACTTACTCATTGGTACTAACATACTAGAACTTTATAGCTCCTACTGATAATTTCTTAGGAGAGCTCTTTTCTTCAAGTCTTGACAGAGTTTGCTTCTTCCCTATCATGTGCTTTGAAGCATCACTATCAATAATCCATGTATCTTCTCTAGGTGTTACAGACCTAGAGAGTGCAAAGAATAGTAAATATTCTTCTATGTCTTTTGATTTTGTTAGTCTCCTTTGATTTAATTCTTCTTCATCCTCATATTTAGCTAGATGAGAATGATGTCTTTTGTAGTTGTTCTTCTTTGGTGATGGACACTCTCTGGAAAAGGTGACATATCTTATGATATTTGTAGCATTGATACTTTGAGTAATCATTCTTCTGATTTACTCTTTTATTTTGAAACTTATTCTTTGAATGTTTATGACTACCTTTCTTGAATTTTTATTCTTTTCTTCCTTTAGTATGGATGGCCAGATCCTGATCATCTTCTCTCAGTAGAGTTTCTTTGTTAGCTACTCTAGCTTCCCCTTGAATGCAATATTCCCATACTATGTCAAACTCCATACTTTATTTTATGGAACATAGAGTCTGTATGCATGAATCCCAAGGTCTAGTGAGACCATAGAGAGCAGTCATAAATAGTTCATCCTTATCAAGGGTGTCTCCAATATCATGCAGTTATTCCTTGAACTGGGAGACCCTTGTGAAGTAATCTTGAATTGATTCTCCTTTACTCATCCTGGAGCCCTTCAGTTGAGATCTCAAATTCATATTCATGTTGATGTTCCTTCCCTCATACATTATGGAAAGTGCATCATACATTTTCTTTGGTGTCTTCTTAGATGACACTTGAGGTATCAAGTGATCTTTGATAGAATTAGCAATGATCATCATTACCTTGATTAGGTCTTGTTCATGCTTCTCCTTAGCTTCATATTCTTTTGGTTCCAAAACTTCATCCTTGATGTACTTCTCAAGATCATTCTCTTTAAAAATGAGACCAATCCTATACTTCCATGCTAGGAAGTTTTCTATGCCTTCCAGCTTGTCCTCAAGCTTAGTGCTTGGGGCCATCCTGTCTAGGAGGACACTAAAAATTGAATTTTCTCAAAATGAAAAAAAATACCTTACTAGGAAATGCGCTTGAATGAAGTGATTTGGTTGGTCCAACTTTTTTTGAACATCCCAAATATTCACCCTTCAAAACTTGCATGCAAGGTTTGCAGCCACTCCAGAATTTCTGGTTCTATTTTTCTGCAGTTTTTTGGTTCATGGCCAAACTAGGGTTTGGCTTTCCCGAATATTCAACCACCTGAAAAATTTCTTCTTGCACTCGATAAATGCGCTCTAGGGAGGTACAAATTTCTATGTAAGCAGATCTTCCAAATTCCAAGCTTTGCACAAACTCTAATTTCTTCCACAGGGAGAGGGGAGAGCATTTCACCTTGTGAAAGTTGTCCTATTCATACTAGCTCTGATATCATGATAAGATTTCATATGCTATACTAGATATGATTAGTGTTTAATCCAAATTCACAATAGTAACATATGCAAGATCAATGAAAGAAACACAATCACAAGATAGACACATTATTTATCCTGGGAAACCCTCAAGTGGAAGAAAACCCAACAAAAATTCCTTTGTTTTAGATGTATAAGATAAAACCCCAAAACATGTATTCTCATCCTTGGTGATATATATCTTTCTCTCTCCTATGTGTTACTCAAGTGACTGAGTCTCTGTTCTAATGAGGAGCACAACTCCTTTATGTATACACTTTATGTCAACTGACTTTTACCCTAGTCAAGTCAGCCCCACTAAACTGTCTAGGCTAACTTCACCTACGAAGACTCAAAACAACATTATATTATATTCATTGGGGTACTATTGACCCAACTTACAATGGAGGATTTACCCCATGACTCTATGATGACCAATTACAATAGTAACATCCCGACATAGGAATAATAACATCTCCCTTGGGGTACATCAGTAAAACACATTTAGAATATCCTTTGAAGTTACAATATTTCAATAGATTTTGATTATCATAAATAAAAATTGCATAGGTGTCTTTCTTAGATTTTATAATCATGATTTTTGTCTTGTCGGTGTTAACAATCATACCTATGTTAGAGAAAAAATCTATAATAATTCTTAATTGCTTATCGAGATCAGAAGGATGCCTTTCCATAAGAACAATATCATCAACATAAAGTAGGAAAATGATAACTATCCTAGCTAAGATTGTACTGGCACAACCTGCTTCTTCTAAACACTTTTCTAACTTATCAATGTAAAATCCAAAAATGGTATGGGAGAGGGGGAAACCTTGCTTAACTCCAATATTACAATTTATATATGTTGTCCACCCCTCAGTATTCTTAAACTTGGCAATGAACTTTTTGTATAACCTTATTGCGGCAGCTCTCAACTGAAAAGGAACCTTAAGCTCCTCTACCATATTCCACAGGTTATGAGTCTAGGCACTATATCAAAAGATTTCCTAAAATACACAAATCATCAAAATAGGTCATACTTATTATTACAACATTCCTCTGCAATGATCCTAAGTGTAACGAGGTGGCCTTTGGTTGAATGATTCCTTCTAAAACCTACTTGGCCTTTAGCCCATTTACCTTCCATTTATAGTCATCCATTGACCTTCTTCTCTAAGATAATACCATATAACTTAGCTAAGAGAGGGCTAATCATAATAGCATCAAAATTCACCATGTGCTCAAATCCATATATACCATAAATACTCTAGTACCATCAAAAGTCACCATGTGCTCAAATCCATTCTAGTGACTTGAAGCACATGGTGACTTTCAATCACTGCAAAAAAGCCTAGAATTTGCACCGGATTTTAGTCTAAAATATTTTCCAATCATGGTGAACTATTTGACGTTAAACTTGGTGTTATTGTACATTTTTGCAAATCCTCGAATTTTGCATCTTTTTTGTGTGTAAGTGTTGCATCCAATTTTGCACCTAGATTTATGTCCAATTTTGCATCGCGTTTTGCACCCAATTTCGGGTCTAATTTTGTGTCTAGTATTACATCTAGTGTTGCATCTAGTTTTGAGCCTATCTTTCTATCCAGTTTTGGGCCCAATTTTGTGTCTAGATTTTCATCTAGTGTTGTGTTCCTTCTTGCATCAAGGTGTGTCATGTTTTACGTCCGTTTTTGCATCTGGTTTTGTGCCTAGTGTTGTTAGAAGTTAGGTGCCCAGTTTGGCGCCCATTATTACATCCAGTTATGTGCCCAATTTTGTGCCAAGTGTTGCGACTAAGTTTTCATCCAATTTTGAGTCCAATTTTACATCTAGTGTTGCACACAATTTTGGCCCCAAATTTATGTCTAATTTTGCATCTAGTTTGGCAACCAATTTTATCCCTAGTTTTGATTTATGTTTTATGTCTAGTGTTGCGTCCCTTTTTGCATCCACTTTTCCATCTAGCATGACATCGACTTTTGAGTCCCATTTTTCATCTAGTGTTGCATTTAATCTTCCATCCACTTACGTATCCCATTTCTTTTCCAATTTAGAATCCATTTTGTGTCTAGTTTTTTGTCCAGTCTTGCATATAGTTTTGCATTGAATTTTTGCGCTCAACTTTGTTCCTGGTTTTCCGTCCAATGATGCTTCCTCATTTACTCCAATATTTGCATCCACATTAACACTACATTTGGATTCCTCTTTAGTAACTAGTTTTTCTTCTAGTTTTGATCCAAATTATGTTTCCACATTTGGCTTCCTATTTAATGTTAAGTTTTGTTCCAGTTTATGACCCCCTTTATGTGTTTATTTTATTAATTTCAATCAAATAGTGAAATATATCAAAACTCTCAAATATCATTAAGAATTCAAATTTATAGCATAAAATTTGTGAAGAAGGAAAATTCGCAGCATCCATCCAATAGTAGTAATATCATCATACATAGCAATTCTCCAACAAAAGAACATAAACCATTTCCAATATATATATATGTATGTATGTATGTATGTATGTATGTATGGGTCTACCGAAAACAATGAAGGGGTGAAGGAAGAAATAAGGAGACGAAGGAGGATGAAGGTGGCAAATTATTTTTACATTTTAGAGTGTTTACAAAGGTTTTTCCCCCTTTGGGTGAAGTCTTAAGGCTAAGGCGAAAATGTATGATGATCAAGTAGATTATGAGTATGAAACCATCCAAGGATTGATCTTTAACAGAGCCGAAGAAATGCTGGAAAAGGACCACGTCACCTTACGCAAGGTCATGATTACATAATCAAATGTGGGAGGCTCATATTCGTGTGAGAAAAATCCCTTGAAAAATGAAGGCTCCACAATGGCTACGAAATCCAAAACTAAAGGGATGCGAGCAAAGAAATCATATCCGAAGCTGGCTATAGGAAGATACATTTAGCTTACAGACATTCTTGATTATCTAAATTTTGCTTTAGTGGGGATATTTTGTGGTAAAATAATAGGGAGCTCATCTTTGGCGGCGTGGATGGAATGAAAATAAAACCCAGTGCTGGGTTATACCCCCATTTTCATGTTTTACCAAGAGGATGGTTTCTGTTCAATATTTCAAAGGAGGAGGACAACACCTTGCTGCTACAACAAAGTTGGAACTAGGGACCATCCGAGTTGATTCTAAGGAAATGGCATATTAATTTTAATGCCCAAAGGGAACCTTATAATATACAACAAATTTGGGCAATTCTCCCTAGGTTACCAATGGTATTTTTGCAGCAATACATCCTTGAAGCAATAGGAAACAAAATTGGGAAGTTTATCAAGCTCGAGGATGACTGGGCAGATAAGATAGACAGAATATGTGCACAAATTTTAATAGAGTTAGATATGAGAGAAGGTCTGTATGAGGAAATTGTTATCAAAATGCATGGGAGCATTTGGACTCAACCAATTGACTATTGGAAATTTCCTTTTCGATGCTTCAACTGTCGGTAGGTTAAGAATCTACAAAATAACTGTCTAGTGATTACAGGAAGGCAAATGAATGTCCATAAAAAAATTTGGATTAAAAATACATACCGTGAGCAAATGCAAGTTGCCATGAAGATAGGGGTTGAAAGCATAGAACCTGAAACTGAAGTTAGGCAAGTGGAGACGGAGATGGCTGAACAACAATCCAGGATGGTGTAAGAGGCAAAGAAGGAGGCAGTTTCAGCTCCAGACGCATTTCAGAAAGGTGACGAATTAGATGATTCCAACCACACAATGATGCCTAAAGGTACAAATACTATCATTTTCCCTTTATCTGTTAATTCGGTTAAAAATACCATTGGGTTAGAGGGATCCAAGGTCATTGACACCTCATCAAAGGTGTTGACAAAAGAATTATTGGTACCCATTGATCGGAAAAGAATTCATTGAAAAAATTTAAGGGCTATGATTTGAGGCCCAGAATAGTAAAAGAGGACAAATCAATATCTACAGGGGGATTATCCCACAATCATATAGAAAAATAAACTGCTATAAGAAAATAATTTTTGAACAAAGCACAAATACAAGCGACCAAGGAAATATTGGAAGGCAAACAAGCTACTATATGAAGGGCTCTTAGAGTGAGAAAAGCCCCAATTTGGGGTCCTTAATGTTTATTGTAATGTCCCCGGCTTTGACCCCGTTTGCATGATGTATATATTGTAATTAATCGTGGTGAGGAGCTCAAGGCAAAAGCCCCACCATCGATTTGTGTGTGTATATTTCGGCAATAGGGGTAGCTGCTGATGGTATGTCGTGCTATCCGACACATTGTAATTTGACATCATGTAAACACGCACATCCAATAAAATAAAACTACAACCAGCTACAGTAGTGCAACGTTGAATGAAAAGGGCATGGTTCCAAAGGATAAGGGGTGGGGGAATGTCAAACCTTGGTTATGGGAAAAAACCCATGTTTCACCACCTTTGTCGTTTGTCACCTTTTGTCTCATCCAACCTTGTCCACCTCTTTAATGCTTTAGCTGGTGGTTGAGGAGTTATGGCTGAGTGGTTGAGGGAATTTATTGCTGAAGGAAACGTGGGTAAGAGGCAAGCAATTCCTCCATCTTCCCCACGACCCCATTCCTCCCCTGCCTATTCATCTTCCTCACGTAGAGGTCAGTTCCCTCTCATACGCGCCTGTTCATTCTGCCCATCGCGCCTTCTCTCCACGGGCTGTTCGTTCTCTCCACGGTCGGTTCTTCCTCACGCAGAGGTTTGTTCGTCCGCGGATGGCCTGTTGATTCGCGCGTAGAGGTGAGGCTGTTTCCTCTCACGCATAGGCTGGAATCCTCACGCAGAAATCGGGTATGTTTTCCCGTGTATTTTGCTATTGGGTGCAAGCTTTTCCTCATGCACAGATCATTGAGGTCGTTTTTCCATTTGAGAGTCGTGCTCACCGTTTTCGTTTTTGGGCTGTTGTTTTCCCCACGTTTTTGGTTGGCTGTGGTGCCTAATTACGTTTGGGGACCACTGTGCATTCGTAGTGAGCCATTTCCTGCTGTGGTCTGCGTCTGAATTTCCCATGGCTGTTGGCTGAGTTTCCTATTAGGGGCTGTGGTTGTTGCCCCTGTTTTCATTGTGTGTTGTGGCTGCTGATATACCCTGGGTTGGGTGCTGTTGCTGAGTTGTTTTGTCCACGTTAGGGCCAAAACCAACTCTGAGTTGCCTTGGAGGCTGGAGCTGTGTCTCACCTTTTGTTGGGGAATCATTCCCGGTTGTTTGTCTCTTCACAGGGCTATGGAGGGATTGTTTTGCTGCTGGTATGCAGTGGTTTTCCCCTTGGGATGTGCTGGCTCGGCCAATCTGTGAAGGCCTGTTAAACCCAGCTATGCCTAGTTGCTGCTTGTGTCCCCTTGGCTATGTGTAAGCCTACAATTGAACCTTATTCTGGAGGAATCATGCCCAGCTCGGGGGTGGCAGCGTTGCTGAGAGATTGATGAGCAAGCTGGCCTATGGTTGGGTGGAACGTTGCAGCGACGTAGCTGGTTGCAGAATTCTTCATCCACAGATAAGTGCTGCTGACTAATTCATCTCTGCAATGTATATCTATTGTATATGGAATTATGATGAACATGTTTAGGCTGGAAATGAATGTGTGTTGCTTCCGCTGAATGTTGATTCATTCTGCATTTGTGTATGCTTGTAAGTTTTAATTCCAGCATTGATTTTTTTTTTGTTGTTGTTGTTCATGGGGCTGTTTGCCCGGTCGTGTTTGATGTTTGTCGCGTCCTCTTCGTCGGTCTGAAGGATGGGGACGTGACAGTATGGTATCAGAGCTCTGGGTTGCAGCAATGGGCCTCTATGGGCCGAGAAGGAGCAACTGACAGAGGTGTACCTCACTTTGCCCAGCCGAACCAGTGGAAGACTGTGAAAATTTAAAATAAAAAAAAAATTTGGCTAAGTGTTGGAGCAGTCGGAGCAACCAGTGGATTTGACTTCCGCCGTTGTGGAAGGACTGGTGGAATGGGCATCCGCCGTTGCGGACGAGTTGGTGAAGTTCCTCATCCGCCGTTGCGGAAGAGTTCTCAAAGTGGAACTTTCGCCGTTGCGGACGGCAAAGCGAGCCGCCGTTGTGGAAGAATCCATGAAGTGAACTTCCGCAAATCGGAAGGGAGAGTGGTCCGACGTCCGACTGTCAAGTGGTTCTAAGTGCCAAATCGGAAGAGCTGGCGAAGTGGGCGTTCGCCGTTGCAGGCGAACTGGTGAAGTTTTTCGTCCGTCGTTGCGGAATCCCAAACGGTTAAGTCTTCCGACAGGGAATAAAATCGTGGAAATATCGTTTTGACAGCCGCCATTGCGGAAGCGAAAACACCAAAGCATCCGATGTGAAAGTCCGCCGACGTCCGACGTAAGTGCTAAATCGGAAGGGAAATTGGTCCGATGTCCGCCGTTGCGGAAGCCAAAGACATCAGACAGCCGATGTCGATGACAGTCAAAAACAAGTTCACAAATCGGAAGAGAAAGCATTCCGAGAGCCGACGTTGCAGAAGGTTGGAGCTTCCGAGGAGCCGACGTTGCGGAAGGTTGGAGCTTCCGAGGAGCCGACGTTGCTGAAGGTTTGGAGCTTCCGGGAGCCAATTCTGCGGCTGCGAGATTGGTTTGAGAGCCGATTCAGTGGACGTGATGATGCTCCTGAGAGCCGATTCAGCGGACAGGATAAGGGTTCCGGGAGCCGATTTCAACTGTTTTCAGAGGGATTTTTTAGCTGTTTTCAGGGGAATTTTCAGGGATGAAAAAGAGAAATTGGAAGCGATCGAATGCGCCGGATTGCATGAAAACAATGATTTACCAAAAAAAAAAAAAAACGAGGGCACTGCCCTCGACCCGCCCTGCAATGGCGAAGCAACAAGGGGGCAAGCCCCCTTGACCCCCATCATTCCCTCAGGAAGTTGTCTTGTGAAAAGAAAATCCTATGGTTTGGGAAATTTAGTCAAACCCAAAATTCATAAAAGATGAATGAGGCAATGCAGCTGTGTGTAAAATGAAAAGATTTGGTAAAAATCTTCATTCTTGGAAGTGGTGTGGTTTTCACATCCGAGGTCGGAATGACGCATGTGAATAGGCGTTGGAAAGATTATCCAGCAAGGAACAAGGATAAGTGACCGGAATCTAAGCATGGAGCAGCAAAGTGCTAATGATGGCCGCTGTTATCGAATGGATAAATCTGGAGAGTTGTATGTCCAGGGGCAGCAAGGACTATGAATTCAACCAGCTGCTGTGTGGAAAAGGAATTCCATGAGAAGATGAGGGACTTGAAAGGGAAGTTTTCATTAAACCCTATCTTACTGATTTTAACTACATTTCCTAAGTTTATGCTTAAAATGCATGAGGATATGTATGGCATGCATAGGATATTGCATGTAGCTAAGAATATTGGACATTATATATTTATAATGTACCACTAATGATAATCATTGCTTTGATGTTGGAATTAGTGGAAACACTGACGATGACATGGACCTAGCTAAATATGTTGCCGATGCTGATGATGTGACCAGCAACCCTATGAAGAAATGGATAAGGCAACAAGTCCATGACAAAAGTTGGTGAGCAAATTCTGCAATCTCCTACAAGGACCAACCAAATGGGTCATGTCAAGGGTGTAAGTATGACCCATGCAAGTAAGAGTTTGCTTATGACAAATTCCATGGAATGGTAAAGGTAAGAGACCTCATACCATGTGAATATTGGAATGTAGAAAGGTGTCATGCCTATACATGTTAATGATATTGATTATAGTACTACATCCTATATGAGGTAGTCATGGGTAGGCCATGGTATGGTTGAATGCATAGTATTCCTGAATCAATGCAAGGTAGCATTGAATGGGTATGCATTAAAAAGATTTTATAAATCTCGTAGCTATGCATTGGATGTATGCATATGAAGGGTGTGAGTGACTAATTGCATAAGTATAGGTGCAAATGTTGTGATGCATTGCATGAATGCATTGAGCTGAGTTCATGTGATATTATGAATGACTAATGACTGAAATGATGAGTTGATAACAATTCTGGAACCATTTCAGAGGTTGCTATGAATGCAGGATAGTCATGATCAATTGGCTGCCAGAAATGCTCTATTGAAGAGCAAGGTGGTATGAATGATACGCTTGTGAAGTAAGGGTATCTAAACTTTCATTTAAACTGCATGAATTATATGACTATACCTTGCAATGTTAGTATGATAATGATTGCATGACATAAATAAGCTTTGATAATATTAATGTGACTAACAGCTGGAAGTATTGAATTTTATAAATTCTGAAAATGCTTCAGCGATGGTTGTAGCAATGAGATAGTATATGTATCCAGACTTACCAAGTGTTTGGTTGATTGAAGCTCATGTTTCAGGTAGATTATTTCAAGCATGACAGTGAGAGGTAAGCCCCTGACCACTGCCAGAATCTACCATATCAGATGCATAGTAGGTTGTTAAAAATTCGAATTGTGAATTTCGGATTTGAGGAGTTGCTGACAACCACTAGCCACTATTGGCTTGCATAATATTGTGTTGGATGTTTGAAGCTCATGTTTCAGGTAGATTATTTCGAGCATGGCATTGAGAGGTAAGACCCTGACCAATGCCAGAATCTACCATTTATGAGAAGAAGTCTCATGGTTGTGAAAGTAGTTGATATGCATAATGAGTCGTTAAATTTGAATTGTGGATTTTGGATTTAAGAAAGTACTAACGGCTACTAATCACTGTTGACTTGTGTGAGATTGTGTCAGGAGGGACACATGGTAAGTGGGTATTCATGTTATGATAGTAAGAATAAACTATAATGGGCATAGTAATGCTTCTTATAAGAAACCCACAATTGAGCAAGTCAATTTCTGTAGTAGATAGAATTGCAAATTCTTATTGAATTTGATTTCTAATGTCATTGCTTGGTTATGGAACAATCAATTTGGGATTGTAATATCGGGTAATGATTGACTGTTTGGCTATTTGATGAATGTGTCAGGGGTACACACTGCAGGAAGACCATGTGCGATGGCCTGCAGAAGCCAGACTTCATGGGAAGGTTTTCCCTTATATTGGAAATAGGTTCCGGGTGAAATGCCATTGGACATTTTGAAAATGTCTCATCTGCACTGCATGTTTGGTAATAACATGAGTGAGATGGCATGGGCTATGTCGGTGAGACATGTTTGAATATGAAACGTAAAAAGGAAATCGGGACAGGGGCTTGGTTTGCTTAAGCCTGGTGATCAGAAACCACACAGACAGAGCTAGAGGGATGACTTTCTTCTCCACAACCCCGGGATAGCACTGGAAAGGGAATGCAGGGCCTGAGGGACTGTGTAGCAGAGAAGGGACTGATTCCTTGTGCTGGGTGTGTGTGGGTGTCTTAGGAGTCAGGCTAGTTCCGGTGTAGGTATTCCTAGCTCGACGATGAGCTCACCAGCTTAGCATTTAGCCTTTCCCAACTCCTGGGTGGTCTGATAAATCCAACTAAAGGAATACTGCGATGGAAAATGGATAAGTGTTCTGTAACCCTTGCTATGAATATGCATGTTTAATTATTAAATTTCCATATGCAGAACATGTTTGGATTTATTTCCATGATGACCGATTGCTTGAGTATGGATAGGGCCTACATGGCACACACTGGAAGAGAGTGCACACTTTTCCAATGTCGAGTCATGAAAGGGTTTTCAATATTGATTACACTCTAGGGAGTGGACGCACTCCTGGTGTCTCAATACTTGATAGTGAATGATGAGAAATATGTTTATGGTTTTAAAAGCAATAACGCTAATGAGTTTGCTTGTATTGCTTGTGCTACTTGTGTTGACAGGCTAAAGGTAAGGGTAAGATGGTAAATGGTTGTTGTGAGGGGTTGCGGAGTAAGGGTTATTGTTGATATAAGTGTATGTGTTATTGTTGACATAAGTGTATGATGGGCTGTGATATGCCTAAGGATCCATAGTAGATCCTAGACCTGGAAATGGTCATGATAAAGTTACAAGCCCAGTTGACATGGTTATGTACTGGCTGGACATTAATTATTTGATGTTGTGGAGCAGCCGACGTGCTGACCTAACATCTAAGTCCATAGGCGATCCCAAGGCTTGCAAAGTGAAGCAGGATCCTGTGGACGAATGAGGAAACGCATAATACAGATAAGTATTGGATTGTTTTGCTTATGAATATACGTGTGTATATGATTTGGTTATGATGTTTTAAGCTCTTGTCCTAGAGGTAAAACTGATGAAAATAAACTAAACATGTGAATCTATTCAATGTTTGGATATAGGTGTCACTGGAAGCAAGGACTATGAGAGCATCCTAGAGATGCATGTGGACACGTGACTGTCTTGGAAAGCTCGGAATGAGTGGTAATGAAAAAGGTGCTAGTAGGACGGGGGAGTCCTAGCAGCCGAGACAAACCATGTGGAGAGACTCCATGGTTTAGAGGTCTAGAATAGACCAAAAGACACTAAGTGTCATGACCAAGAAGGATTGGTCCAGCATTCACGATGAAGTGAAAGAGGCTGAGAGCATAAAAAGCCACAGTGATGGTGTGGGTTCCAGGATGGAACAAAACAAAGAGGGAAAAAAACTCTTACTGCTCTCTCTTGCCTTTTGATTATATATATATATATATGTGTGTGTGTGTGTGTTTATGCATTGTGAAAACAAAGGATTGTTGAATGCATGTATGATTGAGAATGAAATGTGTGTATTTACTTAAGCAAATTTGTGAATGCTGGAATGGTTAATTCCCTGCCCAGGAATGGACATGAATGAGCTCATGTGCCTGTTGGGGAAGGCATGAAAAATATGAAAGTTTCCTCAAGGGAACTTGGACTGTCATGCCAATTGGGTAATTAACTAACTGATTTTGATATCTATATTATGATTGGTCTGATAGAATTTCAATGGTGCATTCCACAGGTGAGAAAAGTGAAACCAGGTGGTGCACGTTGATTATGGCAGCATATCAAAAGTTGTTGGACTTAGCTGGAAGTCTCCTTCAAGTGATTTCCAAGACCCAAGAGAATCTTGGGGAGATGCTCAAGATACAAAAAAGGCAGAGTGAAATGAACCACCAGATTTTGCAAGACTCTATTGGTTTGCAAAGGGAGGTGAAAAGCCTTCTGGGAGCAATTGGCAAAGGAAAGGAAGGTGGATCAGCAATAGGACAATCGTCCCAGCGACCCGATAAGAAACGGTCCAGGCATGAAGACTCAAAGGAAATTGAGCAGGTAAAGATGAAGCAGCCAGTGAGATGCCGGAGATGCGGAGGACATCATTTACGCCGGGACTGTCCAATGAGGGAACATGATGAAGGCAATAGCCGCAAAGTTCCTAGACTTCGGGATCAGCTGGAAGCTGAAAACCAGCAGGGGAAGTCCATGGAAGCCGAGAGGCTTGGTCTTGAATGTTCAAAGTAAATGATTGAACGTGGGGCAGATCTGCAATTTTGAAACTTTGATGTGCAACTATATACGTATTGTATATATGTAATGGAACACCGAGGATGGTGTTATTCCAAGGGGGAGGGGAATGTAATGTCCCCGGCTTTGACCCCATTTGCATGATGTATATATTGTAATTAATCGTGGTGAGGAGCTCAAGGAAAAAGCCCCACCATCGATTTGTGTGTGTATATTTCGGCAATAGGGGTAGTTGCTGATGGTATGTCGTGCTATCCGGCACATTCTAATTTGACATCATGTAAACACGCACATCCAATAAAATAAAACCACAACCAGCTACGGCAGTGCAACGTTGAATGAAAAGGGCATGGTTCCAAAGGATAAGGGGTGGGGGAATGTCAAACCTTGGTTATGGGAAAAAACCCATGTTTCACCACCTTTGTCGTTTGTCACCTTTTGTCTCATCCAACCTTGTCCACCTCTTTAATGCTTCAGCTGGTGGTTGAGGAGTTATGGCTGAGTGGTTGAGGGAATTTATTGCTGAAGGAAACGTGGGTAAGAGGCAAGCAATTCCTCCATCTTCCCCATGACCCTATTCCTACCCTGCCTGTTCATCTTCCTCACGCAGAGGTCAGTTCCCTCTCTCACGCACCTGTTCATTCTACCCATCGCGCCTTCTCTCCACGGGCTATTCGTTCTCTCCACAGTCGGTTCTTCCTCATGCAGAGGTCTGTTCGTCCACGGATGGCCTGTTGATTCGCGCACAGAGGTGAGGTTGTTTCCTCTCACGCGCGGGATGGAATCCTCACGCAAAAATCGGGTATGTTTTCCCATGTATTTTGCTATTGGGTGCAAGCTTTTCCTCAAGCACAGATCATTGAGGTCGTTTTTCCATTTGAGAGCCGTGCTCACCATTTTCGTTTTTGGGCTGTTGTTTTCCCCACGTTTTTGGTTGGTTGTGGTGCCTAATTACGTTTGGGGGCCACTGTGCATTCGTAGTGAGCCATTTCATGCTGTGGTCTGTGTCTGAATTTCCCATGGCTGTTGGCTGAGTTTCCTATTAGGGGCTGTGGTTGTTGCCCCTGTTTTCATTGTGTGTTGTGGCTGCTGATATACCCTGGGTTGGGTGCTATTGCTGAGTTGTTTTTGCCACATTAGGGCCAAAACCAACTCTGATTTGCCTTGTAGGCTGGAGCTGTGTCTCACCTTTCGTTGGGGAATCATTCCCGGTTGTTTGTCTCTTCACAGGGCTATGGAGGGATTGTTTTGCTGCTGGTATGCAGTGGTTTTCCCCTTGGGATGTGCTGGCTTGGCCAATATGTGAAGGCCTGTTAAACCCAGCTATGCCTAGTTGCTGCTTGTGTCCCCTTGGCTATGTGTAAGCCTGCAATTGACCCTTATTCTGGAGGAATCATGCCCAGCTCGGGGGTGGAAGCGTTGCTGAGAGATTGATGAGCAAGCTGGCCTATGGTTGGGTTGAACGTTGCAGCGACGTAGCTGGTTGCGGAATTCTTCATCCACAGATAAGTGCTGCTGACTAATTCATCTCTGCAATGTATATCTATTGTATATGGAATTATGATGAACATGTTTAGGCTGGAAATGAATGTGTGTTGCTTCCGCTGAATGTTGATTCATTCTGCATATGTGTATTCTTGTAAGTTTTAATTCCAGCATTGATTTTTTTTGTATTATTTTTGTTGTTCATGGGGCTGTTTGCCTGGTCGTGTTTGATGTTCGTCGCGTCCTCTTCGCCGGTCTGAAGGATGGGGACGTGACATTTATTCTATCCTATAACATGAAGGGGATAGGAGGGGCCTCCAAATTGACAGCCCTTCGTAGGATAATAGACTTAAAAAATCCAAAATTAGTAGAGTTACAAGAAACAATGTTGAACGGGGAAGAAGCAAAAGAGGCGCTGAGGGAAATTCTAAAGGATTGGCAGATGGAAATCTTAGACGCAGAGGGTCACTCAAGGGGTATGATAATAGCATGGAGTCTAGACATTATTTTTCATACTAAGTCCACTTTAAAGGATGCTATAGGACCAGAATTGGAAGACCCAGAAACTGGGACTCAATTTTACTTCATGAACGTAAATGGTCCTTTTTATGACAAAAGGAGTTATTGGGAAACCCTAAGTAGAAATGGAGCATTGGACCATGAAAACCTGATTTTGGCAGGGGAACTAATCTAACCATGATAGTGGGAAAAGTGTGGGGAAAAAATGCAAGGATGGATGCATTAGCCAATTTCTTAAGTTCCATATTTGATCAGAAGAAGTTAATAGACCTCCAGCCTAATCAGATATAACCCACTTGGAGAAATAACAAAGGAGGGGACCAAGAAATATCTAAATGATTGGATAGACTCTTACTTTCAAAAGGTCTAATTCGAGACAACTTGGTGTTCAAATACAAAGTAGAAACAGGTGGGTTGTTAGATCATAGACCAATTACTCCTTCAATTACCAAGACTGAGAAAAAATATCCAATGCCTTTCAAGTTCAATCCAAACTGTCGAGATTATGAGGAGTATCAAGAGTTGGTAAATAAAAACTGGAAGCAAATAGAGGTCCAGTCCATAGAAGGGTGTATGTTTCAGATGATGGAGAACCTAAAAACAATTAAGAAACTCTCAAAAGAATGGGGAGGAAATCAAAGAAACTCATAACAAAAGGAGCTTAAGGAAACTGACCAGAAAATCCAAAACCTTCACAGTACTAACACCACAATGGTGGTCTCTTCAGATGAGTTACATCAGTTAAGAATGGAAGAGAAAAATCACAGTATTCTCTTAGCACACAAGGAAAAAATCAGCCGACTTAAGAGCATATCCTTATGGTTGGAAGCTGGGGACAAGAATACAAAATAATTCCATAGGTTTGCATCACACAAGAGCAACATCAATACCATTTTATAAATTAAGGATGAGGTAGGAGGCACAACCCAAATGTTCAAAGAAAAGACAAAAGATGCAGCAGATCACTTCTAGAAAATATTCACAGCACCACCAGGATGCCCTATCTACGAAATCCTAGAAGTACTAAATGTTTTCCCTCGGTTGATTATAGAGGAAATGAAACAAGCTCTGATGGAATAAGTGATAGAGAGAGAGAGAGAGCTCAATAAAATCATATCTTCCTTTCAGAAAGGGCAGAGCCCACGGCTAGATAGATTTACCTTGGAGTTCTTTCTAGGTTTCTATGATATGTTGAAGGATGATATTCTGAATGTGGTTAGGGAATCCCATAGGAAAAGAAAATTATTAGGGGCTATGAATGCCACATTCATCAGACTAATACCAAAAAAACAAAGAGGGAAAACCTTTGAGGATTTTAGACCTGATTCCTATTGCAACATGATTTACAAAATCATTGCTCAGAGACTCAATCCCATCATGAGTCAGTTTATAATAGAGGAACAATTTGGTTTTGTGTTTAATAGGCATATTCATGATGCATTTACACTAGCACAGGAATCTTTACACTCAATCAAGAAGGTAAAGCAGCCGGCCTTTGCACTAAAAGGAGACCTATACAAAGCCTATAACAAGGTAAGTTGTAATTTCATCCATTTGCTGCTAATCCATATAGGAATGCCAATAGAGATGGTGGAGTGGATATTGGGATGTATTCAGTATGCCTCTTTCATGGTCCTTATAAATGGATCCCCATCCAATTTGTTTCACCCATCCATATGTTTGAGGCAGGGCTGCCCCCTTTCTCCTTTTTTGTTCCTGTTAGTAGCATAAGCACTAAGCAGGTCATTACACAATGAAAGAGAGGTAAGGCTGATAAAAGGATAAGAGTTTTCAACCAAATTGAAATAACACATGTTTCATTTGTGGATGATGTCCTCATGTTTGGGGATGTAACCTTCAACAATCTACAGAATGTGGTTAAAGTACATAAAACATATCAAAAGGCAACAGGGATGGACATCAACCTAGAGAAATTGAATCTTTCACACAACAATGTTATTGAGCACATCCTAAGACAGGATAAGGATCTAATTTCAGCCTCCATAACAACAATGATGGAAGGATTCAAATATCTAGGTTTTCAGCTAAAACCAAATTCCTACTCCTCACAAGACTGGGTGTGGCTCTACAAAAAAAATGAGAGCAAAGTGTCAATGTGGAAAAACCGCTTCCTCTCAAGGGGAGGGTGTTTAGTCCTTTTGAAAGAAGTATTACAGAGCATCCCAATCTACTAGGCCTCAATTTCATACATTCCAAAGGGAATACTATAAAATATTAGGAAAAAATGTTTATCATTCTTATGGAAAACAAGCACAAAAGCAGAGGGTATTCCATTAGTAAAGTGGATGAAGATAATACTCCCTAAATCCAGAGGAGGCTATGGAATTAAGAACCTGGATCATTTTTGTAAAGCTCTGGTAGCCAAATCTTTGTCGTGGATGGTGGAGAATATTGATACTCTATGGGGAAGAGATATGAGAGAAAAATATTTCCCAAATGCATCCATAGAGGAATGGCTTCGACAACCAACAAAATATCACAAAGGAGGATCATTGCGTTGGAATGATTTTGTGGTAACTTTTCCAGTAGTAGGAAATTGAGTTTCCTGGCAGGTAGGTGATGGAAGAAGAATCAGAATAGGGCAGTACCCATGGGAAGGATCGGGAGATAATTACAGATTTCCAGAACCGCTCATATCACACCTAAAGGGAAGAGAAATAAGAGTATTAGCAGATGCGATGACATACACTGATCATAACCAAATAGGCACGATGTGGAAATCATCTCAGGACTTGGAGCTCACTGGCAATGAAGCAACATAATGGAGCTCTTACATAAAACAACTCAGGGAAAAATTCATACATCTAGGAGAGGAGCAGGACAAATTAATATGGACATGGAATAACAAGGATGGAAAATTCTCAGCAAAGTTGGGATATGAAGAAGCGATCCATTTAGAGCAGCAGTTAACAGAGTGTTGGCAGTGGTAAAAAAATTGGAAAATTCAGGATCCCCTTAAAGAAATTTTAACACTCTGGTTCTACTTGAATAACAAGTTGTTGACTTGGGAAGCTCTACTCAAATGAGGCCAACGGGTAGGAATCCTCCCTTCTTCAGCACAGTTATGGTCTTCTTTACTGGACAGCGAACAAACCTGCTCCTCTTCAGCGCAGACAGTCTTCAAATGTGGCGCAATGATGGTCTTCTCTTCTTCGATTTATTTTATGACCCTACAATGCCCAACATAAGACTGGTTTCCTTGGGTGAAACTCGAGATCATATTGAAATGCATTTATCTTTCATTGAAAATTTGCTCTATCTTTTCCCTTGTGCCCTAACTTTGGTTTCAATCCCATCACACTTCTTGTTCTGTTGCTCCATATGGTTGTTCAGGTGGTCAATGGACAGTTTCATTCCTTCCATCTAGGAATTCATCCTCTTCAACATCTTCTTAATGTTCATAATTTCATTGATGGATTCTCCCCTATCCATTCTCAATTCAGAGAATAAACGATCTCTTTCTCGGTCTGCTTCAATGAGAATGCTTAGCATTTCCCAGGATTAAAAAATACAGAGCAATTTACAGAAAGGAGGGAGGGTGAGCAGTGTAGGCTTCTCTTTTACAATTTGAACTAAACCAACGATTTGAAAATTCCAACATGAATTTTCCACAGGTTTGAAAGTAGAGAGCCAACCCACAGGTTAGTGCATGTGGTTAGCAAACCACATCAAATTCTCTTTAATTGTTGTAGCTGAGGAAGGTATTGAGCGTAGATTATAACCTCCTTCAAGCATATTTCCCTTTGAGAGTGAACTCAACATCGACATCCAGGACATGTGTGCAAAACAATTATGAGTGACTTCATAACATTTGATCATAACCATCTAATGTTAAATCAAGTCCAAAACTACTTCGCTATTTGCAGAACAACATGTTCAAATGCCAAAAAAAATATTGTCAGTATCCCCAACTCAAAATTTCGATGGAATGTTCACCAAGTATCTCTCACCCTTTGGATATACCAGCCTTTGTATCAATACCACTACCATGATAGAAACCCTCTTCATGTCTATGTAAGTATATATAGAAAAACTCATTGATCTGACTCAAAGATCATCAATATCCCATCCCCATGGTGTACATTCCAATCAACGATAATAGCCTTCTTTGATCCTAAAAACTGGGATGCTAAGATAGAAATTGATGCATTATTTTGAAGATGGAAACCCATAGAAAATTTTACCCCTGCATTATGACCAGGAGGTCTTACCAGAGAAAATCCATTCTAATCCAAGCCTATCATAATTGTTTTTTCATGCTCAGCACATAAACCAACTGCAATTCTTCCCACAATATATGAGTGCTTATTTGCATATGTATTTGAGCCTTATCAACACCAAATAAATAATTTTCTCTGTTCATTTAATGAGATGGAAACATAATCAGTTTTGAAAAGAGGGTATTGTCGCCATAGTATTCAAATTGCTAAAAAATATAGTTTACTACTCAAATGTCCACAATTTTTTCTAGAATAATCTTGGATCCAACCTAGATTTTCCAAGGTTGAGCAATACACAAGTTCACTTTTGTTGAGTTTTATAACAGTTTCAAGTTCCCATGGATGCCTCTTGTGTGTCTTTCATTTAGCTGCAGAACCAAGCATTAATCCTGGTAATTTAGTACCATCTCAATGTTGTGTAGAAGACATAATAAATGGAAACTACTTGTTTATATTACACAAGATACACGAAAATTCAAGTCAACAGTCCTTATGGATGATATTGGGTGAAATAATGCTTAGAAATAGAGATTTATTGCTTCTTTAGCTCACCTGTTTTTCCTTGAGGTGCTCAGAAGTACCTAGAATCTGCAATAATAAGTTTGAATTGTCTTTTCCTACTGCAAGAATGTCATGAACATGCTAACTAGTAAATTAATCAAGACTATGGTGTCTGTTGGATAATTTTTTGATCTAAATAACACACCCAAATTGGATCATTGTTTCTACAAGCAGGGAGATGTCATCTTTAGGCTCATAATATCCAACAAAACGTCACAGTAAAATCGACAACATTCTTCAAATATAAGTGAATGGGTTGTCTTCTTAGGCCTAGATCAGATATTTCCACTCATGAAATAGTCATCAAAATTCTTCTATGAGGGTACCATCCATGAATCACTTACTCATCAAATACAACAACATCAAGACCTCATGCAACCCTCTTTCTAGAAGTGTGAAGAAATTCACAAGGATACACCTAAGAAAACTGGGAGTAACACACCCTAAAAACGAATATGAATGCCTATAATTATTCTTTATTGTTTGTTGATCACCCTAACCATGCTTTGAATTTTATCTATTAAAGTTTATGATCTTTGGTTAAGGATTTTGTAATAGCTACAAACTATGTTTTCACGTATAAATAGAGTAGAAGCACCATATTGACTTCTTTCCATTTTATAAGATAATTATGAGGACATGGTCAATTCAATTGTAGTGATATTGGAAGGCCATAGCTTGTTCCTCAGCTTATATTCTCACTCGGTCAATCCTCCATGCCACTTCCATCCTTAGAATTGAAAAATTGGATGCGACGCCCATGATGTAATCAATAATCACATTTACCAAATTATCCATTGATGTTGCTTTCTGAATCCCCCTTGCTTTTGATATTGAGTATAGTGTCACCACTTATGGAGAATATGCCCCAATACTCCATGGTGAGGACACTAAGGGGAAAATGATTGAGAATTATAGGAACATGGTTTATATCTTAGTAGAAGAGATGGAGATTGTGTACACTTTGAAACGGCATCATGAAAATATGTTTAGATTGTATGGAGTCAAGGAAAACCATTGACTTCAAATATTTATTACTTAAGTACAACAAGGAAGTACAAAATGTCAAGGGATGAAAAAAGCTATGGAAAAGGGAAATCTAGTTTATAAAATGTAGGTGTTTTTCAACTTAAGTTTTATTCAAAGATGGAAATATTTTATTATTGTATTACAGGCTGCCAAATCATTCTTGCCTTGGTCAGAAGACCTCAAGGTGGTAGGAAGGTGTATTGACCCAATTGCTTCAAATATTTTGGTTGATTGGTGAATTGAATATATTTGTGAACTAGATATTGAGTGATTAGTAGTTTCTATTAAACACAAGGAAAGAATGTCACATGAGTTAATAGGCTAGGATCTGAATATTTACACTTTTTTTTTTATTACATGGAACTTCAAAGGATTATGACCATAGAAGTGCTTTAAAAAATAAAAATGGGTTAACTTCAGATGATGTGGAGACAATAGAAAACATAGACAGCTTAGAATTACAAATGATACAATCTTGGTGTTAATATTGCCCCTTTCCCCAATTCTTCAGGGGTTCTAGTTCAATAGTAGAGTTCCTTCTTTACAAGAAGGAGGTTAAAGGTTCAATTCCTTCGTGCCCTAATGATATTTCAATATTGATGTTTTAAATAAAATATATTTTATTGTGATTTATTATGGCTACGAGGGGGGTTCTAAATTGACTTCATATGTCACTATGAGGGGGGTTCAAAACTTCCCTTGTATGTTACCACGAGGGGGTTTCAAAACCCCTCGTGTAAGTTTATATGATGGGGGTTCATAACCGCCCCGAA
>LPNX010166855.1:66598-129868 GCA_001517045.1 Pseudotsuga menziesii | reverse complement strand
TATAACCACCCTTAAAAGTTACTTTTGGGGGTAGTTTTTATCTCTTCTAGAACCGCCCCTAAAATTCAAAACTTTTAATGTCAATTCTATTAGGGGCGGTTTTGTAAAGACCGCCCCCAAAAGTGACTTTTGGAGGCGGAAGACAACCACCCCTAAAAGTCAAATTTGTTGTAGTGTATAGAGGTAAATTTTTTTCATGTTGAAACATTAATATTGTGTGATATATTACTAACCATGGTAATTCGAGATGGATAACACTATTACGTCTCCTCTAGATATTGGCCACCGCTAAAGTGAATTACTTTAGCATATGATCATTTGGTCTGAGAGTAATATAACATGATGACAACATCAGACAAATATTATTAGTATAATATGATATGATAGATAAATTAAAGTTAGCACATATTAACCATGCAGTAAAATACAAGTGATAAAGAGATAATGCATAGAGAAAAAGATAATTCAAATTGATCATGAGAATACTTAAGTGAACTCGAATTAATTAAAAGCTTCAGTTAAATATCAATGCATGCCTTAGATAAAGATTCAGTTAAAGTATCAATGTATGCATCATTTATTTAAAGGAGAACTCAGTGATCACTTCAAGTAAATCAATTAACGTGATTTCAGTTAATAATGAGTTACCTAAAAGTGTTAATAAAAGGAATTAGTTAACTAAATTGTTTTTGTATGACGACACTGTAGTTAAAATAAAATACAACACTTTAGTTAAACTAAAAGTCAACACTTAAGTTATGACATTTGGGTTACACCTATTGCATGAGGACACTTAAGTTAGCATGTTAACTAAGTGATCCTACATCTAGTTGAAGTATGAGTTTAATCCAAAGTCAGTGCATAATGTATTTGGCCAGGCATATGTTATATTGTGAGTTGTCTATGTAGAAATTTTTCTAGTTAATTAGTTTTGATACAACCAAGGAAAAGGGGTAAATTTTGAAGTGCATGATTTGCCTCCCAATGTTAAAAGTGTGAATTGATAATCTAGATTGGTGCATCAGTCCAGGAAGGGCGAATGGATGGTGCACTAGTGTAGAAACTATGAATTGCTTAGTGCAAGAAATGCAAATTGTTTAGTGCAGGAACTGCAAATTGTTTATTGCATAAATAAAAATTTGTTTGTGTGCAGGGAATACAGCTGGATCACCTGATTGATCTCTATTCTTTTTTTCTCAATATTCTCTCTTATCTTGCACCTAGGGTTCTGAAATAAATTTTCTATTGTAAAATACATTCTCTGTTATCTATCATAATTATACGTTGAAGATTTGTTGGTGTCTTTCACCCTCATAGTTCTGAGGGTTTCCCCCATGGTACATCATGTGTTATATAATTTGAATGATTTATGTGATTGAATGTTCTATTGATTCAAGTATTCAATACTTCCGCATCTAAAAATTTTAAAGTTCAAATCTCAACATATTTGCACAAAAATCATTAAATGATTGAATGATTTATGTGATTGAGCGTTCTGTTGATTCAAGTATTTAATAATTTCGCACCTAAAAGTTTTAAAGTTTAAAGCTAAGCATATTTGCACAAAAATAAAAATGGTATCATAGCTCAAGGAATGAAGGATCTAAGTATTATCAAGCAAACTTGAGCCTACATAGATCTTGAGGAGTTGAGCACAATACTTGAATACCATGGCATCAATCTCTATAGGACCGAAATCCCATATTGAGGGAACCACAAACTTCAACACTTGGAGGGAGAGGGTGTTGAACATCTTGGAGGAACATGAATTGGATAGCTATGTATCCATTGTGTTAGATTATCCTACATCTAATGTAGGGAGAATCAACTTCAATAAGAGTTAAGCTAAATCCATATAAATCATCTATGATTCAGTGAAGGACAACTTGATGCTCGCGATTAGTTCGTTGAAGACCACAAATGAATGTTTTGATAATTTAACAAAACTATATGAGAATAAGGCCCAAAGTCAAAAGATGGATTTGAAGAAAACACTATGAAACCTCAAGATGGAGAAGGATGAGACACTGGCATCTTTCTTCACCAATTTATATCAGGTAAGAGATCAACTTGCTAGCATTGGAATTGTGGTGGATGAAGATGATATTTTTCAAATCACTACTAATGGTATTCATCCTCATGGGAGACATTTTTCGATGCGATAAATGGATGAGAGGTACAACCTAATTTCAAAAGGTTGTGTCATGAATTCCTTCAAGAGGAAGGGAAAATCTAGAGCAAGACTGTATGCACCAAAGAAGAAAACATTTCCCTCATGGCAAGGATGAAGAAAGGAAAGAAGAACTTCTCTCAAAATAATGTTTCTCATTCAAAAAGGGTGTACATCAAAGAATTTGACAAGTTGAAGGTTAAATGTTACAACTATGAAAATAAGGGCCATTATGCAAGAGAGCACAAATCAAAGAAAAAAGGAAAAGGTAGGTTTCAAGTTTCTACCACTATAGAATATGACACTACTCAAAATAACGCATCCGATGAAAAAGAAGATGACCATCAAAAATAGTATTTCCTTTAAAGTGCACATATGTTTGCTTAATCAGTAGAAGAGAATTATCTATAGTTTGTATGGGACCCTAATTTCCCATGCAAATATTGGCTACCTCCTGCATGAAGTCAAATTTGCAAGTGAAGAAAGAAGATCAAGACCTAGGGACTCTGATAATCTCTACGAGAAAGAAGAGATCAAGAGGGAGGCCACCCAAAACAATAAAAGATAAGTATTAATATTTTGATTATCAAATTCTTTTATAAATCAGATCTAAATTGTTTTGAATGTGTTTCATTACAATTATATAGAGATATGCACTCCTATAATTAATAATTATGTTATATCATAACATATCGATCATATTGTACAATCTTTCTTTTATTGGAAAATAGTAAAACTCATTAAATACATGTTCTGATTAAGTAAAGAAGAATATAGGGCTGCATAATTTTTTCATGAGATATGGATGGTGGTTATGTTGAGATATTAATTAAAATATGTAGATAACCGTGTGAACCATTGACATTGCATTGAAGTATTCATATGGTTTAATCCCATGGTTATGCAATGCTTCTAACCATTAGAATAAATTTGGCTTGTAGGGAAAAACCATATTCCCTAACCTGCAAGCAAATAATGACAAGTATTGAATATAGAGTCATTCTGATCGAATATACTGAAAAAAATAAGGATAACATGAAGCATGAAGCATATAGAAGCACATCAGTAAGTTCCTATGGGAAGAAGCCTCCAGGAAAATATATATCCATAATAGAATCCCTAATGATATTCTGGATGAGAAGCCACCTAGAGATATTTATTTATCATGTTTACATTCTTATGTCAAAAGGGATTCAATATGTTTCAGGAATAGAGAAGCATGAGACTCCTTAATAGAGTACCTAGATTATGATCCTCTCCATCCATATGTTGAGAGGGAAAGCCATATTCACTAGGTATTGAAGAATTAGTCAAACTAGTTAATGAATCTCCTATTAAGAGGAGATCTGCATGATTCTCATATACAAAAGGAAGTAGAGTATAGTATTCAAGAATCTTGGATTATTATTAAATATTTGAGGTGTGGCAGGAACAAGACAATATTTTCCTTAGTCAAGGAAAATAAACAATAGAAATCCTAAATAAATTTTGAATGATGGACTATAATTCCATGGCCACACATATGAGGATGAATCTAAAGATGATTCTTCTTCATATTTAAAGAATCTCTCGGATAGTTTATATGTATCTGGTTGGCACTGGAACAGATATATAACTTGCAACCAATACATAGACATGTATAACAAAGCATGTGTTGATGTAACTACATGGAACAGTGGATATGAAATCATATATGTCTCTAACATATTATATCCAAGACATGGTGCAGAAAGGATAAGTGTAACTCCAATACATATCCACGGGTGAGAATTTGTCAATATACTTACAAAACCTCTGTCCAAAGTAAAGTTCGGTATTTCTGGGACAAGCTAATTTGTAGAGTACATAATAACTCCTCTAGTTAAAGAGGGAGTATTGATGTTTCTCCATAGGTAGCAACATATATATTCTATCCCCACCAGCTAGTCATGTGGACATGCCTTAGGATTTATCCCCACCGATATGCCATGCCGTAGTATATGGATTAGGCACCAGTTAATCATTAAGTTGTATATGGATCAAATTATCTACATAGTGGTACATGCATCATTTAATCAATGCAACATATAAGCCACTAAGTTGCACATAGTTCTTATTATTCATGCAATGGTACATGAATCAAACAGTCAAAACCTATAGTATCTCTTGTGGAGTGCATACACATAAGAAGAGACATAGTCAAGGTCTCGAAGACTATTAGTGACTATCAGATACTCAAGTGAGTTATAGTCGGGATTTTTGGGGAGTAGTAAAGCCTCTTGGAGAGGTAAAATATCCATATAGTTTTCTAGTGGGGTATCATAAGATATAAAATAAAAATGAAACCACTTTGGAAAGTGGTCAGGACTTGAAGAACATCACAGAGAATGGAAAGCTCACAAAGAGCTTCTCCAAACCGTAGAGGATTTTAGAAGTCAAGAGGTAGAAATCTAGTGTTTAACATTGACAAAGGAAAGATGATTTTTTCCTTCGGAAAAGAAATTACACATTTAATATATTGTAAAATTATTTCATGATGGATTGCAAGTCCATGGTTTCTAGTTTAGGGAAACTACATGTTAGATTAGGTTCCTTATTGTTTTTTATACATAGTAGATCTATTATATGTTGTGCTATATGTATATTGTTTTATCCTAAGATCAACTATGTATATTGCGGCTAGTACTACTTGCCAAGAAATAGTGTAGCTTAGGAAGCTACTTATTGGGTTAAAACATTGAGTCTACATACATTTTTTGTGAAATTCAAAGTTGCATCAAGATTTCTAAAAACCTTGTGCGTTATGATAAAACACATTAAAATGAAGTATCACTTCATTAGAGACATGGTACAGTAAGGTAAAACTTCATTACATTTCTACTGAAGATTAGATTGCAAGAATGGAGATGTGTTAACAAAGTGTTTGTCAGTGACGAAGTATAGGTACTTCTGAGAGAGGCTTGGTATGGAAAATAATGCCTCCCTCGCTAAGAGGGAGTGTTAAATGTAAAACATCATGAATCATTCTCCAAGAAAATATTGTGCAGCCAGGAATGGGCCTCATCTGTTGAGGTAGGGAGCCTGAGTTGGACTCGGGTACTTGGAGTAGATTCATAAGATATTACCACCCCAAAAATATATCCTAAATAATAAATGAATTAAAATTTAATTAACAACACTAATCATGTAATTAGTCAACCCCTATTTCCCCCTGAAATTTTTTCTGGTTGCACGAGAAACAATTTGAAGTTTGGCATAGGATTTGATGTGGGGTTAATTCAAAATTTTCAAAGGCGGGTAACAATGAAAAAATCCCTCCAATTTTTTTTTTTTCTATTTCCCCCAAAATATCAGACCCAAAATATGTTTGCAAATGCGATTTGTGTATTTTTTCAATCTACCCTGCTTGATCGAAATCTATGAGCTTGTCTCTCGGTTTATGATCAAACCAAATAGGATTTTGTAGAAATCCTTTGAACAAAACTGATGTTATCGTGATCGGTTGGTAATAAAAAAATTTATATTTTTATGTTCCCTATGTTTTATTTTTTTGAATTTTTTAGATGTTTCCAAGCTGATTGTAAGTACAACAGAACATTTTATTTCTTAGAAAATACGCCTCACAGAGGAACCGTCTATTGCTTAAAAAATTTACATGTTTTTTATATATCTTATCCTAAACAAAATATGCAAATTCGTGTTGTGTTTTAGATCTTACCCAGTTTGAACGAAATATGTGAACTCCAGATCTCAGATCAAACGAAATCGGATCGCGTTGAAATCCTATGAGAAAAATCGATGGTGTATTAATACGACTGGTAAGTATTTTTTTTCCATTTTTATGTGCTTAAAAAACTTACTTTCTTACCCTACCTAAAAAAAATCTACAAACCCATCAATAGTTCTGAGATCAAATGAAAATTGATTGTATTTAAGTGTTATGAAAAAAATTAATTATATAGTGATCATCTGACAATATTTATTTGTTTTGTTTTTTCTTTTAATCGATCGGTGTAGTAATGGAATGCTTATTGACCAACTAATCCAATGCATCAAGTCTGTGATAAAACAAAACTGGAACACCTTGAAATCCTTTGATAAAAATCAATGGTGTAGTGAGAGGACTAGTAATTGTTTTTTTTTTCATTTTTTTGTGCTTAAAAAAATTACATTCTTACCCTCCTTGAACAAGATATATGAACCCATAAACTGGTTTGTGACCAAACCTAATATTATTTCCTTGAAATGTTATGGAAAAAAAATGATGGCGCAATTATAGACTAACATTATTCATTTTTTTCTTTTTCTGTTAATCGACTAGTGTAGTTATGGACTGCTTTCCAACCAATTTATTGTTGTTTCTTTTTATATGATAAAATTCTACCAATTCCAAGTGTAATATGAAGGATAAGATTTTTTTTGTTTTCTCTCAAGATAAATATCTATCATTTCCTGAATGTTCCGCATTTTAATGATGACAATCCAAGAGTCCCCGAAGCCAATCCATCCTGCTTGATTATTCATTTTTTTGGCCAGTCTCCAAGCATAAGAATAGATTATATCTCCACCTGGTTCAAAGATAACCCCTTTCCCCCTTCCACCCCTATGCAATTTTTTTATTTAAGCAGACTATAAAATGATTTATCAGATACTTTATATGTAGAGTAATTAACATTTCCCTTTATTATTTGCCGCGGAAACTAGTTTGTACCATCTTTAAGCGAATATAAAATCTTGGTTGGAAGGAGAAAAGAGATCGAAGGTTTTTACCAAAGGTTAGAATTTATGTAGTATTTATATTATGCCTTTATCAATACTCTGTTTTTTCACTTTTCCTTTCCAATTAAGATGTCATGTGTAACATGTGTAGGCCATTTTATATTCCTATTATGATTGCAGAATTTTACTTCTTATAAATTTGCTCATGTTCAATACAGAGCATGTTCTATTGCCACATAAAGAACATAAGTCATTCCCTCCATATGATGTGGAATAATAATTTTGAATACTTGTTGAAGATGATGTTGAATGAGAAAAGAGACAAAAAATGAATAAAAAATTGTCTATACAACGACAAAAGTCGCGAAAATTATATAGACTTGCAAAAACTGATTGTTGGAGTGACGATGATATAGCCAGCAGTAATGATGTTGAGAACCAACCTAATGACAAGGAAATAACTTATCAACTCTGAGGTCGTTCAAATCTGCAGTATGTTAAGGGAAAGGATCCAAACTTTGATACAATTTCTCTTCTTGAAAGAGAAAATGGTTTAGAAGAAATCATTATCTGCAAAGTTATAGATGAGTCACATACATGAAATGTAGAGTCAACAACATTGTTTTCTTGTGGTGATGGTCCAAATATTTACACTATTTGTACAAATGACACATGGACACATAATATGGATGATGTCCTGCCTATTCAAATGATGTATGTAGATGAAAGTGGAAATATTATGTTGCACCATCCTTCACTTTCTGAAATAAAATGACAATTAACTTCAAGTGGGCCAGATGAAAGTCATAAAACAGTCAACTGCAATCATTAAGAGAGGGTTTTATACGAGATCTTGTTCATATGTGACTCCCCTACTGACTAAAAATGGTCATTTTTTAAAGATTGGTAGAAATAAATTCATTCAAATGGATGGGATTTTGGTGCATAGCACAAATTTGTTTGATTTTACCATAAAGGCATGCATGTATCTTCGTATTTATTATGAAACGTTGCATGGAATGTCTGAAGATGAGTCATTGAAAATTCCATATCCTGTAGAAGTGTTGGAATGTTTGGTTGATGTTTCGATTGGTAGAACATTTTGTTGGGTAAGAATATTTGAAGATCATGTATATGTTTTTGGTAGAGGCCACTATATTCCTAAAGGCATGAATTTGCATCACGTGAGGTGTTCTACAAAAAAAAGGTTTCTTGATACCAACTGAAATAATTGAGGGTGAGTATACATGTTTGACTTTTTATATTTATTGTTCAACTCATATATAAAAAATTTATTTAGAGTATCTAATGTTATATTATGTTAGGTTGTGGGCATTGTTGATGTTTTCTTTACTGTGAGCTCTATTAAAAGATGGGGCACTAGCAATTGAAAAGGGAATTTTTTTTGGTCATCTTATTGCTACCATTGATGATAAGCACACCACTTTTCAACTTCTTGGAACAAAAGGTGGCAATGAAGTTGTGACTGCTAGATTAGTTTCCTCTACAGAATATGGAACACACAATGCATTGTCATCATATATCAGAGTATTGCAGCCCAATCGAGTACATCATCACAATATTTATCTTCTTTCCTACAAAGTTTTTAATCACATAAGTTCTCGAAACATTATACACAATGAATCTTATGTGGAAATTCCTTTTTCAAATGAAAGTTTCATGGTTACTTTTGAACTAATTCCAATGCATTTTGTACCTCATGGGATTGTAAAGAAAAATAATTCTCTAGAGTTCAGCATAGAAGGTTATGAGAATCTTAAGGAGATAGTTTTCTATACATGGCCAACCTTTCCTGATAGATATCAGCCAACTTCGAGCTCAAGTAATCAGATTCAACCTCTTGGTAAATTGAGAGTGGGAACAAAATTTAGATTTTGTTATCTGTATAATAGCCTACGACCTCGTGTACAAGTACACTTTTCATGGGATTCACACCAATGGGATCCCGTCCATCAATGTTATGGATTGGGGATGAGGATTGGTGTACCCCATTTGGATTTGTAAACATTTTTCCTTTCATTAATAATGTTTTTATACTGTTTGGTGTAATATGTATGGTGAATTATATCATTTAGTATATATAAGTTATTTATTTCGTGTATTCAATTGTTCTGGTGTTTTAATGTTATGTTATGAATGGTTTTCATTTTCCATGAAATTTTTCATGATATATGAAATTTGAATGTTTGGAACAATGATATACATTTTGTAGCCTGTGGGATATTGAGAACATGGTGTTGTACTGTCTTCAAAATGTCCTAAAACCTACTCATTTTAGTCTTCTATAATCATGAAAACATGCCCTGCTCATATCTGCACTTACAAAAAACATAAAGTAGATCTTTCGAAAAACTTAAACCAAACAAAAGTGGTATTTTCTTCATCTTTGTGGGGTGACCCGACACTTCTCACTTCGCAAGGATAATAAAATTGTGAGTGCATTAGCTTTCAGGTGGATGATTTACATAGTTGACAATTGACTCATTCTTGATAAAAAAAATTCTATGGCCAAGAAGACAATGGCCTGCAAAAACAACCAATAAGCCTATTTTGGTCCATGCCAGAAAGTGATCTCCATTTGAAATATTGGTTAAGTATTGAAAAATTGGACCAAAGGCTTGGTAAAATGCCCTCCATATCCTCCATGAGAGAGGGAAAATTATTATTTAGGAACTATCATGCAGGAGGATGGTTAACTCGCTTCACTATTGACTAAATTTTGATAAACAGTCTCTGGTGAAGATTATATTGGCATGCAAAAGCAACCTTTCATCATGTTTTGCACCTAAATAGGGCCTAAATGGCCTTAGGAAAATGCTCACCATTTCTCTCGAGTGAGGGATAAAATTATTCTGAAAACATAATCTTGTAGGTTGATGATTTACACACTTAACCATTGGATCATTTTTTGAAAAAGGTGTAAGGTTAAGAAAATATTATCTTGCCAAAACAACCACTCATCTTGTTTTTGCACCATGCCAGAACATGACCTTGTTGGTAAAATCTGACAAGTATTGAAAATATGGTTCAAGTGGACTTGGAAAAATGACCACCATTTCCTACCCGAGAGAGAGAAATTTGTTATAAAGGAACCATCATGAAAGTGGATGATTAATTCACTTCACCATTGACTCATTTTTTATAAAAAGTCTCTGTTGAAGAATATATTGGCCTGCCAAAACAACCTTTAAGCCTATTGTGCACCTAAATATTGCCTAAATGGCCTTAGGCAAACTCCTACCATTTCTCACGCATGAGGGATAAAATTATTTTGAAAACACAAGCTTGTAGTTGGATGATTTATGCAGTTTACCATTGGATCATTTTTGGAAAAGACTGCAAGGTGAAGAAAATATTGGCTTTCCAAAACAACCACTCATCCTGTTTTGCACCATGCCAAAAGATGCCCTCGCTGGTAAAATTTGAGAAGTACTAAAAATATGGTTCAAGTGGATCTTTTTTGGAGAAAATGGTAAGGTTAAGAAAATATTGGCCTACCAAAACAACCATTCATCCTGTTTTGCAACCAAATATGACCTAAATGGCCTTAGAAAAATGTTCTCAATATACCATCATTATAGACAAAAATGGGTTATGTACATGAATTAGAGAAGAAATTGAAAGAAAATGAACACTTAATAGAAGAATACCAGATGAAGATGAAAGAGTGGGAGGAAAGGCATGAACAAAAAGTTGGAGAATTAGAATCATTAAAAATCAAAGGAGTGGAAAAAACCTTCACATAATAGAAGGTGGTGAGGATGAAGGTAAGGGTACCAAAGGATACACATGTGAGGATACCAAAAGAGGCAAAGGTAAGGGTGGAAAGAGAAAAACTCCTATAGTTACAATGTCCTTAGAAGAGTGAAATAAGTCCTTAGCAAAACGAGCGAAGATGCTAAGGGAATGCTTCTCAATGAGATTTTCTCTAGGTGGTGTGTTTGGTTCATCACCATTAAATAAACAAATTAAAGAGGATATGGTGAAAAAGGATGCAAAAATAAGAGATCTAGAATCAAAAGTCTTGGTGGGCCGAAAAATTCAGCATTTGGGACGTGATATGAAAATTCAAACACTTAAATACAAAATTGTGTATTTGCAAAAGGAATTACAGGGTCCAGTTGCTATGACTATGGTGATTCCTGTCATTCCCAATAAGACAGGGTTGAGGGCAAAAAAGCAGGAGAAAGAAATTAAGGAACTGAAAGATGAATTGGTTGTAGTTACTAACAAGTTAAACCATAAAAGACGAGAATGGGAAGGTAAGGAAGAAGAAGAATAAAAGAAGTATAAGAACAATGTGGATAATTTGAAGAGGTTGATGGGAGAAAATAGTGTTTTGCTTGAAAATTAAAAAAAAAAGTACACAGAAAATTAAAGAGCTTGAAACCAAGCTACAAATAGTGCCTCCTGCAACTTCTAGAGAATTGGAGTCTTCTGCAAAAGGAAAGAGATACCATACATATTTGTCTCTTGCTCAATAGGATTTATTGCAGCCATCTCATAAACATGCTAGACATGTATAAATCATTGTATATTTGTATTTATCGGCAGATAATGAAAAATGCATTTTTTGCATGATGAAATTTTCTAAATTCTAGCTCGTTTTTAGTTGTCTTTATTTTTCTCTTATTGTACTTTATAGAGTGATAGATAATTTATTCCATTTATTATTTTTTAAAATAGTGAGTGATAAAAAATGTGTTCTCACCTTCTTTTACCTTGAACAAAGTTTAAGTTATTCTTAAGTTGTGTTTCTGATTTTGTTTTATTGTTGTATGGTTTTGTGTTTATTCCTTTTGAATTGATGTATTTGTTTGAATGCCAAATTTAGTGTGATATGTGTTTTCCTTAATACATTTATAGGTTGTCTCTTTTATGTTGTGTTATTGTTGTAAGAACTTATAGGATAGAACCTAAAAGTTCTCTTTATTAAGTTTTCTACTTGCTTCTTTTTAAGTTTTCTACTTGCTTATTTTATTAAGTTTTCTAGTTGCTTATAAGTTAAGTTCTCCTTGTACCCTAGTTTTCCATTTGAATAGTTAATTGTTGATTGTATTTCATATTAAAGTCTAATATCAATTACTTATCTTATTAGTCTACCTCAGTTTAATTACTTTAATAATTGCATTTTTGGAATTTTACTCGGTTTCTCATTTTGAAAGATCTTTCAATCTTTTGTTTGTTAAAATATTTACATGACACCCTCTACCTTCGCATATATTTTGTGTCAAATATAAGGTTACCAACCCCGGTTAATAATTAAAGAATAGGTGGATTAATTTAGACATAATAAAACACCCAACACTTTTGGCACTGTTGCAGTGGAGTTATTATGTAAGGTAGAGTAGAATTCTTTATGAAGTTTAGTAAAAGGTTGGTAGCGGGGGAGCGGTAAGACGAGAGGTAAGAACCTGCGCATCTGTTATAACAGGCGCCCACAAATTCAGCATTAGTAATATCATAGGTTTTATTTAGTTTAAAATTATTTTATGAGTAGAATTAGAGATCCTCAAGGTAGATTTATCAAGAACAAAAAAGTTATTGAAGTCTCTACTAAATACCATAGGGGACGTAATTCCTCAACTACTAACTCACGAGAAAGGTATCGAAAGATGCCTATAGGAAGTAGTTCTACCCTGAAACCTAAAGAAATTCCCTTAGAGGATCTTACTGGAGAAGCCATAGAAGGAAAAGGAACCTTGGCAGAAGGTCCTAAGGACCTTGTTCCTGAGGAAGTTTAGAAAGATCATCCATTAGAAACACCTAGCCCTCCACTAGTTCCAAATCCAATTGACACAACTTTTTCAATAGTAGGAGATCCGAATTTTGTTGACTTTGTTGATCCTGCTCAAGTAAAAGCTCTCTTTGGAACCTCAGTAGATCCATTTATTCCGCAAATTGAAACTTCTACAGTAGAACCTACTATCCCTATAGGATTCAATAAAAAACATGGTTGATCAGAGGAATATCTCTCCCGAAAAAGAATGTTGGGATGCCCCATTATCACCTCGAAAGGAGCCTCCTAGGTATATTTACGTTAAGAATCCAGCTTATATCGAGAGATAGGGAGAAAACGAAGATCATGTTGAAGTTAGGAATGAAGAAGCAGAAGGGGAAAATTGAACCAAGGCTACCTTTGGGTTCCCTATCTTAGATACAATGCAGGATGTAACCATGAAAAATATCCCTCCTTCCTCCTTACCTAATTTCTATGGAAAAAGAAATGAGGACCTAGACACATTCATGTTCAAGTTTGATATCCTTTGTAGGAGTTACAATTATCTACAAGACGCTCACAAACTAAAACTCTTTCTCGCTACACTCAAGGATTCCTCCTTGAGATGGTTCATGAGATTAGAAGAATCCACTATCAGGACTTGGGATGATATGAAAACCTCATTTTTATGAAAATATCAAGAATACTGCAAACCTAAGAACTCTTGACATGATATATTCAAGATACAACAACTTGAAGATGAAAGCCTAGACGATTATCTCGAGAGGTTCATTTATACATTACATAAGTCTAAATATAATGACCTCCGAGAAGATGCAATACGTACACTTTTACTTAAGGGAATGTCCGAGGACTTGTTAGAAAGTCTTAAACTCATGGAAGCTGGAGATATTTCCCATAAAACATTTGCACAGACCGGTGAGATGTGTAAAAATTATTCTAGGAGTAGGGGGAATTTACGAAAAAATTTCGAGATCCTTTTAGTAGAAATATAAGAGGAAATGTTCCTAGTTCAAGATGTATTACAAGAGTAGAGATATAAAACCTGTTGGATGATTTTAAGACTGATATCTTAGGAGCAATGGGTTCCCAACTATATGCTTTACAATCCAAGAAGAGGCGGGATGAAGAACGAGTAGTAAAGAGTATCATTTGTCCAAGATGTAGAACTAAACATCCCCAAACAGAATGTCCATTAAACAACATCTATGTATGTCACATGTGTATAGAAGAGCATCCGACAGATAACTTCCCATCCTTTCCTAGGTTACAAGCCATCTATAAGAGTGGGGATGTAGTTGAAACATCTAGGAGGCCTCCTTGGCAACCTAGATACCAACCAACATATCCGATTTCCACCACAACCTCCACTCTATTATCCTCCATATCAACCACCTCAACAATGGAACAATTCTAGTTGGCAGAATTGGCCACCTCAGTATCCTCCTCCTCAATTTCCACAACAACAATATTGGTCACAAGGATGGAGAGGACAACCATATCCTCAATCACAACCTGTTCCTGTACCTAATCATCCTTATCCTCAGAATCAAACAAGTTTCCAGCAAATGCCACCTAGATTTGTACCTCCAGTTCCTTTTATAACACAACAACCTCATCACTTTCAGAATTCAAATCCTCCTCAACTAACATTGTTACCTGCACAGTCGATACCTAACCCTAACAATAAACCAACTCAAGCTCTTAACAACATTGAGTTGCAAACTCTTCCCTCATACCTTATCTCGACTATACCTGTACATGAAATTCAATTATGATCGGGAAGAGTTGTGAATAATAAACCTCAGGAACCAAATGAAGAAGAAGAAGATTCAAGTGAACCCGTGAATGATGCTGTTTTGGAGGATGTGAACATTCCAAAGGTTCCATTACACACCCATCCTCCAGAAGAAACTATTCAGGAGCAAAGACTTCCTCCATTTCCAGAAATATTAATAATAGAAAGACCTGTAGTTCATCTGGAGTATAACATTCTGAATGAATTAAAGAACATTTGTATTAAAATACCTCTATTACAAGCTATTAAAGATATACCAATCTATATTAAGGTAATAAAATATCTATGTATTAAACGTCTAGGAAAGAAACAAAAGGACCCTCTTAGAATTCATGTTATAGGAGAAATGTTTGAATTTGTGACAGGACAGTCCAGGACTGCAAAATATACAAATCCAAGAGCCCCAGTAGTTACTGTAATTATAAACAACACCGCCATAGAGAATACATTAATCAATTTAGGATCCACTATTATGATGACCACCGCAGTTTTAGAAGTTTTACAATTAGGACAATTTCTTCAGCCTACCCCTTCCATCCTAGAACTAGGAAATCGCACTATGGTAAAACCCGCTAGAGTCCTGGATGACATTGGTGTATCAGTAGCTTCATAAGAATACCCTCTCAACTTTATGCTCATAGAATAAAATGATCCTTATAAGGGACATCCTATTATCTTGGGAAGACCATTGTTAGCTACTGCAAATTCTTTTATAGGATGTAGGGATGGAGAGATGACTATTTCCAATGGGTTGTCCACACAAAGACTTATTTTATACCCCCCAGCACAACCAATGACTGAAAATTCATGGTGGTTAAATTTTTCTTTTGGGGATGAAGACTTTAATGATCTCTCCCTTCCTAGTGATTTTTCTTTAGCACTTCAGGAGCAGACCACTGAGAATCTATTAAACAAGTTTGTATCTTTGACAACTTGTATAGATTTCCCTCAGTCCTTTACTCAATTCCATCAAATTTTTGGAGATGAGTTTCAAGATAATATGGCTCTCTCAATGTTTACAGAAAAACCTTGTGTCTTCACAATTGAAGTGCATACAGGACCATATACCATACCTTGTGAGGTTGGCCCTGAAAAATTCTTACATATAAACGCTGGATTAAGTGAAAACCAACAAGCACAACTGCTTAAAGTTCTTAAGAAACAAGTTGGAGCATTTGCATGGGAATACACCAATATGAAGGGTATACACCCCGATACCTATATTCACCATATTTATATGGATCCAAGCATGTCACCTGTAAGACAGCCACTGAGAGGAGGATGAATCCTTCTTTAAAGGATATAGTAAAAGAAGAATTACAAAAGCCACTCACTGCTGGTTTCATCTATCCTATTTCTGACAGTAAATGGGTATCTCCTTTAGTAGTAGTTCCAAAGAAAGTTACAGGGAAATGGCATATTTGTGTTGAATTTAGAGAGTTAAACAAAGCTACACTTAAAGACTACTTTCCTTTACCTTTTATCGATCAAGTATTAGATACTCTGTCAGGTAAACAGTATTTTTCCTTTCTTAATGGGTATAGTGGTTACAACCAAATTTTAATTTCACTGAAAGATCAAGACACAACCACTTTTACATGCCCTTGGGGAACATATGCTTATCGAGTTTTGCCATTTGGTTTATGTAATGCACGTGCCACTTTCTAGCGAGCAATCTTAGGAATATTTTCCAATCTTATACATGACTATGTGGAGGTATACATGGATGAATTTACGGCCTATGGTAATACTTTTCAAGAAGGCCTTGACAACGTCGAGAAGGTCTTGATCTGATTCCAAGAAACAAATTTATCTCTTAGTCACGAAAAATGTAAAATGTTACTGACATAAGTTATAGTTTTGGGACACCATGTTTCTTCCCAAGGAATTAAGGTAGACCCTGTAAAGATCGAAGCAATTGTTGGCCTTCCCTCTCCCAAAACTCAGAAAGAGGTAAGAAGCTTCCTTGGTCATGCAGGCTATTACCGCTGCTTTATTGAAAATTTTACTAAAATAGCGGCACCAATGTTTAAGTTACTTACAAAGGACTCATAATTCCAATGGACAAAATCCTGTCAAAATGCTTTCGAAATCTTAAAAGCTAAACTATCAATGGCACCAACAATTAAGGGTGCTAATTGGTCCCTCCCTTTTCACATATCTAATGATGCCTCTGATATGGCCATAGGAGGAGTCATCGGCCAAAAAGAAGGACAAGCACCTTATGCCATCTATTTTATTAGAAAAAATTTGACCCCTGCGAAATTAAATTATACTATTACTGAAAGAAAAAAAAAAATTGCAGTAGTTTACTCTATTAATAAATTTTGTCATTATATCACAGGTTATGAAGTTTTTGTGCTACCGATCACTCCACCATTATATTTCTAATGAATAAACCAATTACCAATGGTAGAGTGACCCGATGGCTTTTTTTATTGCAATAATTTAACATTATCGTCATTGACCGACTTGGTAAAGAAAATCTTGTAGCAGATTTCCTTTCCTGTATTCAACATGGGGACGGTACTAAAACAATTGATGACACTTTTCCTAATGAACATATATTTGTTGTATCTGTTCAAACACCTTGGTTTTCGTATATTTCCAATTATCTAGCAACTGGGAAAATACCAAACCATTTGTCTCCACATGAGAAGCATCGTATTCTAGTTCAGAGTTCTACTTATTCTTGGGTTGCTAACGATCTCTTCCACACTGCTACCGATCTTATTATCCGATGATGTGTGCGGGAGGATGAAATGACAGACATCCTCCATCCATGCCATGACAGACCATGTAAAGTACATTTTTCTGATAAAAGGATAGCATACAAAGTCTTAAATTCTAGTTATTATTGTCCAAGCGTATTTAAGGATGCTGCCAAATATGTTAAAGGATGCAATAGTTGCCAAAGAATGAGCAGACCTACATCATCTGATCAAATTCCTTTACAACCCCAAGTTATGATTGAACCTTTTAAGAAATGGGCTCTTGATCTTGTAGGACCAATTTCTCCCATGTCTCATAAAAATAAATATATCTTAGTTTGTACGAACTATGTCACCAAGTGGTAGAAGCTAAATCTTTATTTAGAGCCACAGAGAAATGAGTGGTAGAATTTATATATGAAGAAATATTCACCCGGTTTGGTGTACCTAGAGAAATTGTCACAGACCAAGGTACCCAGTTTAATTCTAAATTAATGAAAGAACTTACTATGAAATATGGCATCTGGCATTGCAAATCTTGACCTTATCACCATCAGGCTAATGGTCAGGTAGAATCAACTAATAAACTATTCAAAGCCATTTTAACTAAGACCATTCACTTACATCATAAGGATTGGGTAGATAGACTCCCCGAGGCTTTATGGGCCTATAGGATAACATGGAGAAACACTACCAAACATATCCCCTATGAGTTAGTATATGGAAAACAAGTCCTTTTACCTATTGAATTTCAAGTTAAAACGTTTCGTATGGCAGCACAATTAGGCATGAATTTGGATGAAGCATAGAAACAACGAATATTGCAAATTAATGAGTTAGATGAAATTAGACAAGATGCACTTCAAAGAACAATGTTAATACAGAATCAACGAAAAACATGGCATCATAAATTTATTAAGCAAAAGCAGTTTAATATTGGAGATTGGGCACTACTATTCAATTCACGGTTTAAAAATTTTAAAGGGAAATTAACTACCCATTGGATGGGTCCATGCGAAGTAGTTACAACTTCTTTTGACAATGGATAAGTAAAAATTAAAACAATTGATGGATCATAAATTTCCTTTGTAGTAAATGGACATAGACTTAGGCTCTATTACCAATCAACATCTAAACAGGATATCATACAAATGTTTTGCAGCAAAATGAAATGGAATTAGTTGAAGGGGGGGCTATTCCTCCTCCTCCTCATCCTTAAAAAATATTTTGGGTTATTATCACTTGTATATATGTAAATATGTGCTTGTTGCATTGAATAAATAAGAGTCATTTCTAATAGGTTGTTTACACATGACTCTTTTTCTTTTCTGTCTTTATGAATAAATTGAATCATCTAACAAGTGGTTTTGCAGTTTGATTACAAGTATGTTATCTCTATGAACAGCTAACGGAATATCACTTGGACAAGGAAAGTATGCTAAATACTCATTAGGTATTTTAATCTTTTTAGGATACTTTCGACATTTGCATCTTATACAGATAAAATTTATATATCAATCCTTTGTATATCATACTTAACCAGTTTTTTTATGATTCATATAGTTTCTGGTATTTTGATTCAGACAAGTATATTTCTGATTTGTTCTTTTAAACAGTTGCTCGATAAGATCTATTTTCATTATCATATTTTTCACATTTTTATTTTTACCTATGGATTACTAGCTCATCCTATACTTGTTATCAAAACTTGTCTCTTGAGTATTTTGGTGATAACTCAAAAGTAAGTGGAATTTTTATCTATGGGGAACATTACTTTACTTTCAATTATTCTCTCTTGACATGTTTTATGAGTCTGCCCATTATGAAATTACTTGTAAATTTATTTTGAAAAAAAATGAATTATGTGTTTAGCAGGACTTAACACGCTCTAGTACCAATCGGATTCCATATCTTTAATATCATTATACAAGGAAAACCCACCGAGGTACTGAACATGCATGCTGGCAGCGGTTCAATGCTAAGTAAAAACCTTATAACAGGAAGCTCGATAAATGCAAGTAAACCAGTCGAGGTACTAAACAAGCTCGCTGGCAGTGGGGCTATGCTTGGATGGTACCAAGATAAACCCACTAGGGTACTAGACAGGCCTGCTAGCAGCAGGAAAATATCTGGTAAATGAGATCTGGTTAATACACCACTACACACATAGTTTGTCAAATAGTGATAATATATGAAAAAAATAAAAATAAAAAAATTATGTTAGGGCCAATTGTTTACAATATCATTCGAGAATGGCTCTAAGTTGACTTTACCCCGGTCGTCTAATTCTGCATATATCTAAGATGTCATTATCTTAGAAATGGGACCCATAGCTGTAAATCTCACACACTCTGCGGTACACTTAAAATACTTGACGGTGACAGGATATCTTTACAATGAGGCTTGGATGGCTAGTTTTTCCTATGGTTTTCTTTTAATTATATTATTCTCATTTTACATGGTCTTTCTAGGCACTGTTTTATTTTTCATAAATATACATTTTTGAACCATTTCCATTTACTAGTTAGTTTTTTTTACTAATTAACAGCATGCTAGCATTCTTTCTATTTTTTCGAAACAATCACTTCTTCTCTCTATATGGCTTGAGGACATGCCATCTCTTTGGTTTGGGGGGAGATGGATTTGATTTGAAAAATTAGATTATTTTTAATTTATGACAAATCTATTTATCTCTAACAAATGATAAGTATTTTTCATGAATGTAAACAGTGGAATTTGGTTATAGCTTGAAGCATATTTTATAGCAAAATTCAATATGGTATTACCATATGAAGAATTGAATGAAGGCAAATGAAATATCAAATAGTGATCTGAGAAAAATGGTGATATTATAGTACTTAGGATTAAATTTGCTAACCAAATTTTGTTTTTAGGCAAAAAGGTTTTACTTTCATTTCACTGTTAATAATTATATTTTCTTACCTAGTCATGCATGAAAATGATTAATCTTTTTGTAATTTAAAATGCAATCTATGTTTTTGTGTTATATATTCAACCTGCCCAAAGTTTTACTTTGGACATGGTTGAATTAAATTTAAACTTTATAAATGATAAAATTATTTTGAACGTGAGAACTGTTGAAAATCCAATAAAGTCATTTTTTATTTTCATACAATGTGTGACATGAAAGATATGTTATTTTTAAGTTATAGGTTAACAGAGTGAAGTTTAAATTACCTTCTTCATCTGCCAAGTTGACGGCAGCTGCTAGTTCACCTTCTTCCTAAATTGTTTTTCTTTCTTTTTGCTCAGTGGGACCTGACATTTCTTAGGTTTGGGGGAATGTTGATCCTAGATTTGTTACCATATTTGGCAGATAAATTACTCATTTAACCACATATTTTATTATCTTTTTTATGTTTTATGACACGCAGATCATTATTCAACCTCAGGTATGAGTGTTTTTAAGGTTGATATAAAATTATTTTATTATTATCATTTTTATGGTTTAATTAATTAAAAATAACATTATTAAAACATATTTGATGTATTAATTGGTTTTTATAATTGCCAGCAGGTTTTATAATCTGCTTGGGCCAAGTTAATATGCAAAACACATTCAGCCTTCTTTTCACACAGCATGTCCAGCTCGACGTCCAGCTCATCATTCAACCTGTTGCATGAGACTCGCTGGTGGTTTGCCAGATGCCGAAATATGTTGCTGTAGACTCCATTCCTGAAGCATGCTAGTAGATAGACACTTTGTTCACCCTGGATCGACACCCAAGGTATCCATCTCACGTCCCAGCCTTCTGTTCAGCACTCCTTCCAATCGCTCATCAGACTGTCCACTGCTGAGAATTAACGTCGAGCATCAAAACGTTGGAACAACTGCAAACGTTATGTTATCCATGCGTCTGGTGATAGAGTTGTGTTCTAGATACTTACCATCCCGCGTTCTCCTTTGTTCACCACCACATCAACCATCCACGCGCTGGATTGATGCATTCAACTCATGCCCTAGAATATTCGCCACTATGCTCTCCTTTGTTCACCATCAATCACTTGCTGCACTCAGAAAGGAGCTCGTGCGCCGCCTCTGCAGATCGTTCACGCTGAAGAGAAGCCTGTGCACCATCTTTGAAGACTGTTTGCGCTGAAGAAGGAAGATGCTTATGCGCTAGCCTGTGATCATTTAAAAGCCATTATAGTTGACAAAATTTAGAGAGCACTCGACCACTAAAGGGTCGAATTCCTCACCCTTGTAAATCATTATATAAAGTAGCCTCTATGAGAGAACTCATTTAGCTAGAAAATCAATCAGTTAGCAGAGTTAGGAGAAGAGTTCTTGTTGCGATTTACTCTTGAAATTTGTATTTCTGTTCCACCATTTGAATAAAGAGTTGTATGTATTGATGTTGAAGATTGCATTTAAGTAGAAGTTAGCCACGCATCACCCCTAATAGTTGAGAGGGCCCCTCATCAACCAGAGGTTCATTTTCTTTGCTTAGCTTAGTTTCTTTTCTGTTTTAGCTAGTGTAGTTTAATTTCTAGTTTGCTTCCATTAGATTCTAGTAAATTCTATTATGTTTGTTTTATGTAATACATTAGCTTAGTTTTATTTTGAAATTTAATTAGTTAGATGCATGCATAGCTTGCTTTCAGTTATTTGCTTTCATTCATTTGGTTTCTAGTTATTTTCATTTCCAGCATTACTTTCAGTCTTTGTTTTCAAGAATATAGAATAAGTTGTTTTCATGAATTTAGAATAGATTCAATTCTGTTATTTATTTTCTTGTTTTGAATTTATGCAAGTTAATTCTCAGTTTATTTATTAGTTTAATATGCAATGATCCATTTTGTTCATGAATTAGTTTAAGGTTATTTTGTTGTTAAATAGGTTTATTTACTGTTCTTATGCATTAAAATTACATATGCATGGCTTCAGCTGAAGATTAGTTCATTTAGGTTATTTTTTACTATTTTAACTATGTAGACTGTCATTCTGACAGCCTGTTCAGTCTGTTATTTAGCCACCCCTTTCAAACCCACAGTCCAGTCTGTCATTTAGCCCTTAGTTCTCTTTTTAGTGTTTTTTATGTGTTTTAAGATTGTTTTTAGTCTTGTTTTGTGAATGTCTGAATTATGTTTTGACTGTAATAGTTAGATGATAGTTTTGTTTAACATTAAATTTAAAGTTTAGTTGTTTTAAATTAGTTATTTAAAGTTCTATCATCTTCCTTACTTCTTTTACCTTGAACGAAGCTTAAGTTATTCTTAAGTTTTGTTTCTTAAGTTTTGCTTCTGATTTTGTTTTATTGTTCTATGGTTTTGTGTTTATTCCTTTTGAATTGATGTACTTGTTTGTATGCAAGATTTAGTGTGATATGTGTTTTCCTTAATATGTTTCTAGGTTGTCTCTTTTATGTGGTGTTATTGTTGGAAGAACTTGTAGGATAGAACCTAAAAGTTCTCTTTATTAAGTTTTCTAGTTGCTTATAAGTTAAGTTCTCCTTGTAACCTAGGCTTTCATTTGAATAGTTAATTGTTGATTGTATTTCAAATTAAAGTCTATATCAATTGTTTAGCTTATTAGTCTACCTCAGTTTAATTACTTTAATAATTGCATTTTTGGAGTTTGACTTGGTTTTTCGTTTTGAAAGATCTTTTGATCCTTTGTTTGTTAAAATATGTTCACGACACCCTCTACCTTTGCATATATTTTGTGTCAACTCTAAACTTACCAACCCCGGTTGATAATTAAAGAATAGGTGGATTAATTTAGACATAATAAAACACCCAACACACCCTAATAGAAAAATTCTCACCGTTGGAAAAATAGGTTGAGTTTTGAAAAAATGGCTTAAGTAGCCTTGGGAAAATGCCCACCATTTATCACCTAGGAGGGATAGGATTTTTATGGAAGCATAATCTTGTTGCTGTATAATTTATGCACTTGGCCATTGGTTCAATATTGAAAAAAATTCTATGGTTAATAAAATATGGGCCTGCAAAAATATCAACTCATCCTGTTTTGCACCTAAAACTGGCCAAAATGACCTTAGGAAAATTCCCTCCATTTCTTACCTGTGATGGATAAAAATATTATTAGAGAATAAGTTTGAAGGTGGATTATTTATTCACTTGTACATCGACTGATTTTTTAAAACAAGTCTCTTATCAATGATATATGTTTATTTCCAAAATAACCATTCAACATGTTTTGCACCCTGACATCAAAATGCTTGCCATTGTAAAAATGGTTAAGTATTGAGAAAATGGCTTAAGTAACCTTGGTAAAAATCCCACCATTTCTCACATGTGAGGGATAAAATTTCTATGAAAGCATCATCTTGTATATGGATGATTGGTGCACTTACCCATTGGCTCAGTTTTAAAAAAAACTATATGGTCTAGAAAATATTGGCCTACCAAAGTAGCCACTTAGCCTGTTTTGCACCCAAATTTGGCCTAAATGGACTTAGGAAAATGCCCGCAATTTCTCACTTGTGAGAGATAAAAAATATTATTGGAGCATAAATTTGTAGATGTATGATTTATTCACTTGTCCATTGACTCATATTTGAAAAAATGTCTCTGTTCAAGGATATATTTTCCTTCCAAATCACTCATTCAGCCTATTTTGCACCGTGATAGAAAAATGCTCGCCATTTGCAAAATTGGTCAAGTATTGAAAAAATGGCTTAAGTAGCCTTGGGAAAATTCCCACCATTTCCCACCTATATGAGATAATTCTTTTATGAAAGCATATGATTATACGTAGATGATTTACGCACTTTACAATTTCCTCCTTTTTGAAAAACAGGCTATGGTCAAGATAATATTGGCCTACCAAAATAGCCACTCATCTTGTTTTGCGCCTAAATGGCCTTAGGAAAATGCCAGCAATTTCTCACCTATGAGGGATAAAAAAATTCTGAGAGAAAAAATTTGTAGGAGGATGATTTATTCAATTGTCCTTTGACTCACATTTGAAAACAAGTCTCTTAACAAGTAGATATTTTCCTTCCAAATCACCCATTCCACCCGTTTTGCACCCTCACAGACAAATTCTCCTCCATTTTCTGAAATCATGAGAATGCAGGTGGATGATTTAAAACATCATTTCCATAAAATTAAAGACTCAACCAGTCATTTTATATAATCACTATTAAATTCAAAATTGAGATATAAAATAAATTTTCACGGAAATTATTTGCTATCATTCCTCAAATTTTCTTACTATCATCACTATCATCTCAGACTATCTTGTGAATGGGATACACATAAGAAATTATTTCAAAAATTCTATAAACACAAGTAAGTACATGTTATTATTGTTGATATTTCTTGTTTTTTATTGATCAACAGTAACAGGAAAGTGCACTTTTATTACCTATTGATATTACAATGCCTTGATAGAATGGTTTATTGCCATCCTACATGACGTACCTTCGACATAGATTTTTGCTTGGATGAATTTTCAGGAATTGTCTTTGGTGTGAGTCGTCTTGATGGCCAAATGTCAAGATCAATACACTGGCATGTTTTCATTCTGTCAAATATCACCGCCAAAAAAAAGTGTTTTACAAGAACATTCTCAGTTTAATTTCTTCAACAATTTTTTTTATGTTTCCCACTGGATCGTTGATGAGGATTCGATGCTCAACCACTTTGATTAAGCTTCAAAAATTATTAACAGCTCAATTTCTTCCCTAGTTTTTTTCTACTTCGCGCCAGATGGGGCACGAGGATCCACTTGCATTTTATTGCCTCGACCACTAATGCAGTGCAAATATTATAGGATTTAACTTATTTTCATCACAAATAAACATATTGTGTTGTTATGAAATCAAGAGAAGAAGTTCCCTAATAATTAACCTAAATTACTCTCCTCCTCCCTTTCCTTCCTTGCTCTAGTACATGTGCAAAACTGTGAAACCATTTATCCATTATCTTAAGAAATCAAGTGATTTCCCGATGTTGTGAACTGGTTATTTAGGTGAGATACATCCATTAGGTGAAACTGCCTTCGGTGAACGTCGGTCCTTCATTCTTGGTGGGACATAAGGTGATATAAGAAATGGATTCTCCACCACATCCATTTTCAGTGAAATTTCTCACTTTATTACCCATCATATTGTGATCAGGAATGTATGCTCCGCCATTTACATCACATAATTGCACCACCGTTTTCTTAGACACTTAGGAATTAAAAAAATAATTTACTTGCAAGTTTCACTCCTGGGAAATGCTAGTTATTTAATGTGATTTAGAAATTCAATAAAGTTAGCCTACTATTAAACCCAACTTCACTCTATCACAAATCACATCCTAACCCACGCTGAACTAGTGTTAACCATGTTTTTTTCCGAAAATTGTACCGATTTGCCGAGAAATTGTCCCCATTAAAAATATTATGGTCAAATACTTTTCCGATATCATGTATTAACATGATTCATCTACCAACTTCACAATAAAAAATAATATTTCTAAAACCATGTGATGAGTTCCAACCAATAAAAAAAATAATCCTTTCACAAGGAAAGCATCTTAAAAGCATATTGTGTCATTATTATTAATGAAATAGGATACATGCTAGACTTGGGTAGAATTTTATGTTCTTCAGTTGGACCCAAGGATGACTAAGCCTTCAATTGTAAAAGGTTATTCCTCATGTGTTGAGGTGAATACTTTGATTGATCAACTTGATGATGTTGTAAAGTCTTATTGGACAAGGCTTGGGAATTGTATGTCAAGTCAAGATTCCCATGAGGTGGGGGTGTATGTAATGTATTTCAAATGTTTAACATTAATTATGAACCTAATTATTACCTTAATTTCATTCATATATATATGTATATATATATTTATATAATTAATTAATTAATTTGCAAGTCGAGAGACATTACATACAAAATTTTCCTGAAGTTCCATGATCTACATTTCTTATCCCCATGCAAGACATGTACAAAATCACATAGTATGCACAACCATCATACAATTTGAACCAAAATAATATGTATTATTGTGTGGGGGTGAGAGCTACTCGTGCAACCATCACAGGTAGTTCTCATACCTACACTATCACAAACATAGTGCTCTATTTAACTACATTATTGCTTACTCTTATTAGATTCCTAGTATGCAATCAAGTCACACAATTAGACATCAATCAATTCATGCTACTAAGAATCAATTCAATTCTTACAATCATGTATTAATTCAATCCATTCACTTGGTTTACTTCCACCCTCACACACCCTCACCCAAAATTATACCATATGGTCAACCTTCAAACACCTACAATACTCTATGTAGTCTCACTTATCATGGCATGGGATCTCTACTATAACCTATCTGTGGATCATATATTAGGAATCGTAATTTCCCCAATAGTTTACATTGCTTAGGAACCCTCCCAACTTCCAGTAAATATGCATTCTCATTGGAATTAGTGAGAATCTAGGTCTCATCGACAGTCATCGACATCTATATATTAATACACCAACCCTAACATCCAGATTATTGTACCCCAACAATATATAAAGATTGACCATTTCTCCCTCCATATGCACCCTTAATGCACCATCCCCATGCATCAAAATTCCTTATGCATATACTTCCCCCTCGATGAAAATACCTCAAGCTCTGGAATTTTGTTAATTGTATAAATGAAAAGAATTGATGACCTAGGTTTAGTGATTGAATTTGTCACTATCCCATAAGTCTTGCTTGCATAAATTATCATTCATGTTTATGGGATTCCACAATATCACTAAATGAAATGGCCCTATAGGACAAGGTGTATTTTTTGTCAAGTTTAATCTCACCTGATGTCATTAATGCAATATTTATAATCATAACATATGAAAACATATATCATCCACATGAATGTTTAGGAATTGTATGCTACCACATGCCATCATGAAAACATAACACTATCATCATGAATATCAAAGAACAACATGCTACCGCATACCATTATGAAAACATAACATTGTCATCATGACATTATCATATATGAAAATATCACACCTAGCATTTACATCATAACATCATGAATAGCAAATAATGGCATGTTGTCGCATGCCATAATAAGATTATAACATGATAAAAAACTATGTGATCATGATGAAATATCAAGGACTATACCAGATAGTGTTAGTTTTTCTATATCTTATTAGCTTAATTAGGATCTTTGTCTGAAAGAATAAAAATTACAACAAGATGCATAAGATATAAAATATACATAAGACACAAATATTTTCATGAGGGAAACCATAGAAGAGAAAGCCTTGCAAAGTTCCTCATAATAGTACAGTAACAAAGACTATGTCGTAAGATGATCAAACCTAGTAATAAGAAGTCTCCAGCAATGATCTACCTCTCCTTCGTTGTCTCTCTCTCTCTCATTTGAACTTGAGTGAGTGTGAGGTGTGTATAAATGAGGGAGGGAGCCTCCATATTTATACCCTTCAAGTGACTGACCTATTACATGACTGGGGCCGACCTGTTACCCTAATATGTCCGACTTCTCCTAGAGAGACTCCAAATACATATTACATGATGTTACATTGGGGATTATTTCCTCGACTTACAACGGAGGTTGTACCTCATTGTCTAGACACAATAAATACATCCCACAAGGAGGAAAACACATCTCCAATGGGGGTACAACAACATACAATGATAATATACATCAGAATACCTTCTGAAGTTACAAATACATCAACACACCCTCTTAGCTAGGAAGGTATTCTCTCTCTTCCACAATCATCAACACATCTGGTCAAGTCTTCATCACGAATTCATAGAGTCATCATCATAGTTGTTGTCATCGTCATCTTCTTATCGATAATTGAACAATACTATCTGTCATCGGAATTTTCTACAGAGCCAACCATTTTTCATGATGGGTGTAGGCCTAGCCCTCATCCATGTCTTCATAACATCTAGAGCAATCCATCATGTAGAAAATTTCCAGGACCTTCTTTAGATTGTCATGGGAATAACCTATGTCTCCTACCTTTATCTCATTGTATCCACATCATCTCTTTTGTCCTACACAAAACAAAACAAAACATAGCACATAGAGCATAACCCAGATGTAGGCCACCTGCGTTCTATCAACATAGGAGTAAGCCATGATCTTTTCACGTCATCAAGACAACCTACAACTTCTACTGTGTGAGAATATCCTAGAATCACACTTGATGAATTACGTCTCTACACGGTAAACCCGCCTTGTACCAGTAAAGGAGAATCATCTAGGGATTTATATATCATCTGTAGGACTTGATGTTGGACTGATTCAAGATAGGGCATGAGCTAGTTCTCATCAAAGTTTTCTTTATAGAACTGATGTTGAGGTAGATTCAAGTATCCTTGAATATCTTAGGGCCTATGCAAAATAATGTCGTGATGGATGCTTTGAGGTCTTATCTCATGACAGAGAGCGAAGAGGAGATATTTGTGTTTATATTTAATCGATAATTGTTTCATTTAGTATGAATCTAACTTGTGGGTGTTATATCTATGGGTTTGTAAATTTATATATATAACAATGAATATTAAATAAATGTTCATTCATAGTAGTTTTCTGGATTGTTGAATGAACATGATTTTAATGTCTAATCTAGTGAAAATGTAGAACAAGAACATAGAGAGCTACATTTTGATATCTGTGTGTGTGTGTGTGTGTTTTAAATGTCTTCTTTGATGTTGTTAAAATTTCATTTTAAGTAATTTATGTATCTCCTTGTTAATGTGGACACGTATTTTGAAATTGAAAATGGCTCTATTCACAAGTTCGATTAGGTTCGAATTTTTTTGAAGATATTCTATCTCTGTCATAGGTAAATGCAAGCATGTTTTCAAATTTTTAGTTTTTATTTAAAGTGTTATTTAATTTAATTTTATTTTACTATGGATGTTTTACTTAATTACAAAATTTAAATTTCAAAAATGTGAGCGAGTATGGGTGGTGGGGAGGTAATCAATTACAAATTATTATTCTTTTCAATATTATTTTTATAAGTTTATCTTAGTTTTTGAATTTAGTTTAAAATTATTTAATTAGTATGAAATTCATATTTTCATTAGCATATGTTATAGACATTTGTTACAGGTCAATCGAGAGGAGATAGGTAAATGTGTTGTGGAGGATATTGATCCTCCTTTGACATAGAATTTTTGTGCGCCTCTTTTGTTATGTTTGGAGTAGCATTTTGATTTTTTCATTTGAACTATATTGTATTACATATATGTGTTGAGTACATATTGTAGTTGTTTTGGATAAGAACCTTATTTTTGGATGAAATATAGAATAATTTTGTATGATAAATGCCCATCATAATTTTTCATGATGTTCATGAATGTATGTTTTGCGATTTTGCTAAATAATGCTAGTAAATCTTATATAGTAATAATATAGTTCATTTTTTTCTAGGAGTGAATCTTAATAACATATTGTGTTATGGCCACTCTATTTTGTAACATTGTTGTAGGAAATTTTGTATCATGTAAAAGATGAATTTCATCAATGGTCCAAAGCTTGTAGTTTAGAAGTGTTGCAGACAATTCCACTAGCCTACTCAGTTCTTGAGAAGTCTATATTTCCCCAATTGTCCTAGATAAAATGATTTCTAGTTTGGTAGTGTTGTAGACAATCATGAGTCATGTAAAAGATGAATCTCATCATTCATCCAAAACTTATAGTTTGGAAGTGTTGTAGACAATTCCACCATCCTAGTCGGTTCTTGAGAAGTCTCAATTTTCCCAATTGTCCTTGATGTGATGATTTCTAGCTTGGTAGTGTTATATATAATAGTGTATCATGTAAATTATGAATCTCATCAATGATGCAAAGCTTGTAGTTTAAAAGTGTTGTAGATAATTCCACTAGCCTAGTCAATTCTTGAGAAGTCTCTATTTTACCAATTGTTTTAGATATAATGTTTTCTAGCTTGTGGTGCGGTAATCATTTTTGTATCATGTAAAATATGACTTTGATCCATGATCCAAATCTTGTAGTGTTGAATTGTTGTAGACAAGTCCACTAGCATAGTCAATTCTTGAGAAGTCTCTATTTCCCCAATTGTCCTAGATACAATGCCTTCTTGAATGTAAGAATAATAATTTAATATATTGAATTATATATTAGGTTTAATAAAAAATTAAACATTGTTTGATTTCTTGGTGACCATATATAACAACTATTAATTACACAATGATAAAAAAATTATTAAAATTTTATAAATGCCACCAAACTTAAAGTATTGTTTTCAATTTAAAAACTTAATAATTTCAGAAACTAATAATTGTACTACTGACAACTAAAGGTCAAAAGTAGATTATGGGTGGTAGTGGAGGACCTACTATCGTTATCTCATCCCTTAAAGGTCCTTTCAGACATATGGGGACTCGTATCGACAGGTTTGGCTGAAAAATTGACATAGTGCAAAGTACATGAGATGGAATGACCATTATAATGCATAGACAAGTAAAGAATTAAATACACATTATTACAATATGTCATAAATAAATGAAAAAAAAATAAGTATGGACACAATGTTTCAAGAAAGGTCAACTGTTGATTCAACAATCAACAATGTATAAACAATACACATGTCCATCGAAAATTACAATGTTTGGTGGTATAAATAAAAATCTAATGAAGATAGAACATAATATATCCTATATATATAGTGAAAAATTTGTTGAGTCTACAATCTTCCTTAAAAACACTACAATGAAAATTCGTCTTCAATTATTCGTTCATGATCAACTTTGTCTTTTTTATCTTTTAGTTTTTACATTTTTATTCGATTTAGATTCTATTAATTTTATCCAACTCACATACTGAACAACTATATTAGCATTATATAACATCGGGTTCATAGTCCTGAAAGTGAATATGATTTTTACTTTCATGGATTTCTTGGAGAAAATAACCTTTTAATATAATGGATCCCCTCCCATATATAAATACGTTGTCATTGTGGTTCTCCAATAAATTCATTTTCCTTTTAGTGAATCACATCAAACAATAGTTCACTTGTTCTTTGTTGTATATTGGTGCAATCATAGTGAAAACATCTCTTGTAATCAATGTTATTTTTTAAGTGCAGTATCAATAATAAATCATTTACTCTATATACATTATATATAATGAACAGGGTTTGAATTTTTGTTTGTTTATTATATTACCTTCTCTGACAATATCAAAAAATCAATCACCATCACTTGATACTTCTATCTCCTCTTATTCTAACTCCTCGAAGCTTTTGAGTGTCACCTTCAACTTTGGATTAATTTTTGTATGTTTCCAAAGTTTACATAGTTGTTCATTATGTTTTCACGGACTTATGTAGATTCAGTGTTGTCAATGAAAATAGGACAAAATCTTGATTGCTTTCTAGTATCAAATGCAAACACATTTTGTAAGGCTTATGTTTTAATAGAGTGCAAATATCTAGTCTTGTGTATGGTGCTATCATTTTATGGTATTGGTCTATCTATATTTTGGATTTCAATAAGACAAAATAACATGTGATATGACAATTCATTAATGATAGTTTTTAATGTTAGTGTATATGTTTTAAAGATATATTTAAGACTTATAAATCATATTTTTTACATTTACAAGTAATATAAATTTAAAAAACAAAATATATGTACATACCTACGCACGTCTTTTTAATGTTGATTATACTCATGTCTTATATTTTAAGGACACCATTCAACAACCTAAGCATCTAAATCAAATCAATGAGTAGAATGGTTCATTTTCCATCTTTGAAGTGCTCATTTTACACATGTTCCTACACCATCATGCTCTCCTTTTCCATGGCTAATCTCAAAGAAATTCCATCAATCTCTAATGTCCAGTGCTTTATGAAGCCGACATAAACAAAAGGATGAATGAAAATATTTAAATTTTAGCGCACGTCCATATGACCATATACAATGTTCATTGAATTCAACTTCATTTTTTTCAATGATTCATAGAAAAAAATTTCAAAACAATGTTGTGCAAAATGTGTATCATGTGTACAATCATCACTGATATAAAAATGATATTCTTTAATCACATGTCAATGGTCACTTGTGATTTCAAATCCAAAAATATTGTGTTGAGCATATATATATAGAGAGAGAGAGAACATGGAAAAATATAGAAACTTAGCCGGAATGGTAGTATTCACTTTGTATCTCCTTTTGTGCAGCAATTCAACAAAACCAACTACAGAAAAAATCGTTCGTGATGGAAAAACTTAATGAGATTTTATAAAGTATAGGTCTTGCCATCATGATCTATGTGAATGCTTGGTGTATTTATAAATTTATTCAAAAATTCCATCGCACATATTTATCTTCTTGCAAATCAATTCTTTTGGAAATAGCACCAATAGAACTTGTAGCATATTTGATATATTCATATCTCTTCAGGTAAACGATTTCATTTGACAATGAATGATCATTATAAATACAATATTTTTAATGGAATAAATATATATTTTTTCAATTATCACATCTTATTCCATTGACCCATTTCTCATGGTAAAATAATTCTTCATCTTCCCTCAAACATAGAATTCCAGCTCTGAAATCATGGATTGTGGAAGGAGGGGGTGAATTTGGACAAAATGTTTAACAAAATTCTATAAATGTGTCATACTATAATTCAAAATCCACATGATAATGAAATAAACATGTGTCATGAACAGTGATGGGTCTAACATACCATGGTTTCTGTTGTACAAATGTATTAATAGAAATATCAATTCCACAATGATTCTCTTTGAATTTATTGAACAATTGTACTTGTAAAATTTCCAATATATTTTTTGCATGGGTTTCATATGAATCTCATGATACTCTTTGTTGTATTAGATCCCTTGCAATGGGTGAAGATTGATAATGTGTTAACCAATAATCATGTAAATAGATTTAAAACCTTCTCACATTCTATCTTTGTAAGGTTGTCTACAAATAACTCCCCAACAAGCAAGTTCATAATTTTCATCTATTTGCAATCGAAATTTGTTATGTTTGTACAATGTTTTTCTCGAGGTTCCTATTGTTTTTTCCAGTTGCGTCGTTAAGCGTTTTTGTCTAGCACTAGTTGAAATAATTTTGTTTGAACTGCTCTACCTACAGTACCGATATATTTTTTATGGATCTTCCAAATTTTTTTATTGGATTGCTTATATTTTCAAAGAAATTTTGTTTCACCTTTGATTATTTTGTCTCCTTTTGAATACCCAATAATGATGTAGTGTCTTTTAATTTTTTGGACACTAAGAAACATCTCTAAATTTGAGTTTGTGATGTTACTATTTATTTTCTAAAAACATCTTCATCAAATTGGTTAGCATGATATTGCGCAACGTGCTCTTTTATTTTCTTCCCATCTCCAATGTTTTGCAACATTTTATCATCAAAGTTGAAAATACCTAATATTTTAATTAAATTTCATTTTGGATATCAAATATACTAAATTAGAAACATAAGATAAAATATATTCCATATTTATTAATTGGTATTAAAAAGAAAATTTCAATCATAAATTAAATTTAATATAGTGAAAATTTACACAAACACACATAGATGTGCATACATATTTTTTACTTTATTTTGGTTTCATAATGGGTTTCAACGATATATTCTACAACTTGATCGACATTATGAGATGGTTCTCTACTTGTTTGTTATGGAGCATTTTGAGAATTATAATTCATTATATAAAAAAAAATGGATTTAAAAAATGTACAATATATAAACATACCAAGTTCGATTTATGTTCCTTGCTCTTCAACTGGATTTTCAATATTCATTTCATCTACAATAGGAAGCAAATCTCTATTTACATCTTCAGCAACTATCTCTTATGTCCTTGCAAGTTTTTGTCTTTTGTCATGATAGAGTCTTTGATTTTCATTATGAGCAACATCATCACGAGTATGAGCACTTTTTTTGGCGTTGAGTTTTGTTTCCCATGATCGTTTAATGTATTTACATTTTAAAAAAATAAACACCTTATAACAAAAACATGAAACCTATCAGATTAAAATATCACTTTAAAAAAAAAATTGTTTAGACTCTTTGATCCATTTAGAAAACACATTAAGAGAATTTTCGTGAGTATTTGACCTAAAAACATGTCTTTCAAAAACAATCACCTTAAAAAATTCATTAGAGTCTTCAAGCATTTGAGAAAACACCTTACATGAAATTACCTTTGAGCCTTTGACCTGAAAAAAAAGTTTTTGACAAAAAAACTCATCTAAAAAAAGTCCCTTAGAGTTTTGGAGCCTTTTAGAAAACACCTTAATAGATATTGCTTTTTAGCCTTGGACTTTAAAAAAAAATCTTTGAGAAAAAAATCGCCTTAAAAAAATTCTCTTAGAGGCTTAGATCCTTTGAGATAACACCTTAAGAGAAAATTCTTTTGAACCTTTCACCTACAAAAGAAGTCATTGATAAAAAAAATCACCGTAGATAAATATTTTAGAGTCTTTTAGCCTTTCAGTCTTTGCCTAGAGAGAAATGCCCTTTGATCCTTCAACAAAAAAAGGTCTTTGAGAAAAATATCATCTTAAAAAAAGTCCTTATATTCTTAGGGCTATAGAGAAAACACCTTAAGAGAAATTTTCTTTGAGTTTTCTACATAAGAAAAAATACTTTAATAAAAAAATCCCTTAGAGTCTTACAGCCATAGAGAAAACACCTTAAGAGAAATTATCTTTAAGCCTTTGACCTAAAAAAAAAAATTAAGAAAAAACCCACCTTAAAAAAAGTCCCTTGTAGTCTTTGAGAAAACACCTTAAGAGAAATTGTCTTTGAACCTTTGAAAGAACACCTTAAAAGAAATTTCCTTTGAGAAACAAATATCTTAAAAAAAGTCTCTTTGAAAAAAAAAACTCATTAGAAAATCTTTTGTGAAGGTCTCTATGAAATAAAAGATGTGAAATTGGGAATTGGAAAGTAGTGTATAAATACGGTTCAAAAGATGTTTAACGATTAAAAGTGGGCCCACATTATTTCAGCCAACGAAATTTTTTTAAGATCACGCTTTCGACCAAAATATTGCATCAGTTGAAAACTTGACCACATTAATATTAACGGCCATTTTAACGGAAAATACATTTTCGGTCAAACCATTTTTTTGTTGAACTAATGTTCAACCGAAAACCTATTATATCTTAAATCTAGAAGGTTTTTCAGGTTTCTCCAACTTTGGTAGGTAAATGTGATGTTCAATACGACAAAGTGACTTTTGAAACTAATACTATTATTTTTTATATTTAATCTAACTTTTGTAGAGACAATTCTTGTTGTATATGGTTGAGTTTTTATCACTTTAATTTTTTTTAACATGTGTCTCGTTTGTTCTATTGCTTTAAAAATTTAATGAAATGAAAAAACAATAGCTTTATAAACACATAATGAAGAAAAATTAAAAAATTATGGGACCGATCATTGGAGTGTCTACTTCAAAACATTACTTTAGATTTTTGGTTTTAGTGGAAATTGGGAAAATTGTAGAATCTCCCTAAATATGTTCATATTCTACAATTTTTCCATATTGATCCAATGGAAAAAATTCAAATAATTAGTATATTCACTTGTTGGATACAAAATTATAGTCATGTGCTCATACACTCTATTTAGATTGTCTTGGCATATTTTGTTTTTAGTAAACAAAATTTTAACAAAGAATTCATGGGCCTTGTTACCACCTAAGTTGTACTTAGTGGTTGTTTGTCAAGTGAGCCTGGTGAACCGGACAAGGATAACTTGTTCGGACTTCAAAAGACCTTTGGAAGTACTTCTGGGAAGTGCTTGTTGTACTATATCACATGTCCATACCCCATGGGGGAATTGTAATAAATGTTCTAGCATGATAGTGTCTGTAAAAGACTCGGTCTCTTAGACTTTATTTGTCAATCCGATCAGCCCAGGGTGTTTTTTCCCTTGGTTATTATTGGTTGTTGAATAAACGACTAATAATCTCTAAGTTTTTCACTCCATACCTCCAAAGTTGGGGTGGTCGGCTTGGCATTTAGGCCTATTGAGGTTATTAGAGTCTATGTGTCAATGTATAAACATGCTAGACATCATGGTCGAGTCATATGAACATGTCTAAGTCCCCCTAGGTTTTTTCAATTTTTCAATTTTTTAGTTTTTTCAGTGTTTTTTATTAAAATTTAATTTTTCCAAAACTTAGGCTATTTTTTAATAGTTTAATTGGAAAAATTGATTTTGTAATAAAAGTGGGCCAAGTAATTTGTTTCAGTCATGTAGGTGCTCATTTTCAAGCTAAGAGCACCATGTAAACCCATGGACCCACTATTTCCTAGTTTTGAGTGATTTTCCATCATTCGTGTCAGAAAGCCTCAAAATTCAGTTATTGATTATTTTAATTAATAAATTGATGAATAATGGAGCAAATCCAAAATCATAGATCAGTGGATTCTCAGCCGATTTGATTGAAATCAGTCAGATCTGAAGCAGATTGACTGGATCTGACAAATCCTTGACTGAAGGAGGTGATCAAATCAGATCCAGCATTGATCTTCAGCATCCTTTATGGGGAATTTCGTCCTTCCTCTCTCCTCAACACGTTTTGGCTCATCTGGATGAGTTTTGGTGGATGCTTCAGTCAACAGGTTGAGGTGTCAGTCAGATCAGCTCTCCGTTTGACAATTGCACTCAGTGAGACTCAGATCTGGCTTAGTTAGACACAGATCAGGCATTGATGGACTCTCCATCAGCATATTTGGTCTATCTCCTTGAGATTTGCGCCCCCACTGGGCTGGATGGCCTGTGTTTTGTATATATCCTACTTGAGGCTCCCTCTTCCAAGCTAGTTAGAGCTGGACTGAAGGGCTTGCCATTGTAACTCTGTACTTGATCATCATTTGTGAATAAAGAATCTTTGGAGGCTATACTGTGTAGTGCATGTGTATGTGTGGATTCTCAGTGTTATGCTGCTGATATGGTAGCTACAATTTCTTGCCAAATCCTGTGCTGCTTCTGTGCTATGGCTTCAAGGATTTGGTTGAATCAAGTAAGGGTGTAAAATAAGCAAGTTAGATTACTTGATATTGTTTATCCATATGATGTATGCTCAAAAATTTCAGTTATATGCTTAAATAAGATTATTTTTGCATAATCTTTCATTTTTGTTGCTTTATACATCTATATCCAGATCTCACGAGGTGTGTGCAGGATTTTGTTATTTAGTTGCAGGTTCTTGATTGGATGAAGGTGTGGATCTTGATTGACGCCATTCCTATCCAATAAGCTCAAGACTCTATCCCTCGGCACTCCACAAAAGGGCCTCCTTTCAGCTTGCTCCATTCAAGCAACGATCCGACCTTCTCTCCTCTTCTTCTCATTTCTATAAAAAAACAATTTTCTTACCTGGTTACGGTGTGTAAAATATTTGTTATCATTTGGATCTATTTCATCAAAGTAAAATATACATAGATCCGATATTTCAGAGCTCATAGTCTAGATCTCAATTCTGAAAAATATCATTAAGTCTTATAGATCTAGCATAAGGAAATCGTCCATTTTGCATGACAAGTTAAAAAGAATCAGTAAGTTGCATGCACCAATTTTCCTTTATGTTTTAAAAGAGATTAAATCTAGAAATCAGTGCATAATTCATTGGCTGCACAAACAGCAAGCCAATTTCCCAAGGAAAGCTTGCTTTCCTTGGTTCCTTTTTCTCCTGTTTAGCTAGTTTTAACTTCATTTTTTTTGAGATAAGGTAGGCTGATCCAAAGGTACTATTAAAGTGATTTTGGGCATATATTATTCTAACATGCTTGCTATATTTTAGTAGGTCTGACATAAAATAAAGGAAGCTGCTGTCCGGAAGTGGCCTCAAGAGCGTTCAAATCCGCCCAGGGGTCTCCCTTTTCACTAAAATCTTAAAATTTTTGCAAAGTTGTAAGATCTTGGTTTTAGCCTGTATAAGGACCAAGAATTTTCTGATATTTCAGTTCGCTGATATTGTAACCAATAATAAATAAAATTATTTTTGGAATAGGCTCTTTCGAGCCCATTCCCCATCCCCCCTGGGGGGATTTACGTCGGTGTCCTTTTCGTCGCTTTCTGCTCATTTCTTTTCAAACTAGCATTGATCTAATTTGTAGGGTAGTATACTTGATTTTATTATTAATTTCATATTCCACTTTTTGTTTTTCAAAGTAATCATAATACTTACCCCACGATTTCCCGATTGACCCGAAAGGGGAAAGAGATTTGTGGTAGGACTAATTAGAAAACTAGAATTGTGTATCTGTTTCTTTTCGATCATTTTTTTTTCAGCTAGTATAAAATTAACCCCTCCTCGATTCCCCGATTGAGATCCACTTGGATCGAAAGAGGTTCCTGGAGGGTTTTCCTTTAAACAAGAATACCCAGTTTAAAACTTACTAAAATTGACAAGACTCCAGTGTGTATGCTCTGCACTTGGCTACGGTTCGTCCGATTAGTCAAGATGTATCAAAAGCACTTGGGTGACTAGTATAATTATGACTCACTCTCCCCAACTGAAAAACCATCAGGTGAAAATCCAACACCTAGATCAAACCTTTTACGGTGGCAAAATACCCAAAGGAAGCGGGAACTTCTGAAAAGTGACCTCGAGGCGCCGATCTCTGTCACACCCTAACGGGTGCGTTATGAACAATATCCCCAGAGACTCCATTTCAGCCCACATATTCCTTGCGGGTAGCCGTGAAGGTTTAGTTTTGGACATACTCCAAGTACTCTCGAGTATATCTGGAGTCCCCCTTTCACCTAATTTTAATCAACTCACACTTCATTTTTAACTTAAAACATACCAAGAGGCAATCGCAAAACACTCACTCTAAGCACATGCAAGTACATTGTTTCTATTTTCTGACTCCATTCTAAGGCACTGGTTATTTTCTTGTTTTATATATACATTGTGTCTCAGCATTGTGCTTTCGTGTGTTTATTTTCATATCTTACCATCTTTGATTATCTACAGTTAAATTGCAAACTCCTAAGTAACTCAGCCAGTTTAACATCACAACGCTAAGTAATTATCCTTAGCAACTTAATAGGGTCTACCCCCCTTGGCTACGTTAGGAGTTGAGCCTAAATAGAGGAGTCAAGAACAAGGTGACCGCCTTGACTCGAGACTTTCCCCCAAGGACACACCGAGTGGCTTGAAGATTTCTGCCACGTGACCCAGGTGTGTGAAAGGCGGCAACACTTTTTAGCGTCGTTGCTGGGGATAAATCTTTTTATTCCCGAGTACGACTTTTGTTTTCTTCATTTTTGTTTTTTCTTTGTTTGATGAATACTTAGAGTAGATCTTTAATTTTCATCTGGCGACTCCACTGACCTTTTTCCAGTTTTTATTTTTACCAAAAAAAGCAAAAAATAATTTTTGTGAAAAGATTTATAAATGCTTATTTTTCTTTTTCACATGGCAACTCCATTGAAGGGATAAAACCCTATTATCTCATAAACTTGTGAAGTTTTGTTGTGTGTAGATGAGCCCATGCGACATGTTAAAAACTTTAAAGCTCATCACTTGACAGCTCCACCTTTTCAGTACAAGGTTTAATCGTTATATCAAATGCATACTATTAATTTTTGATTAGGATGAATTAAAGGAGAAATGTGGTGCTCGGTTAACTGTAATGTTTCAGCCTATCTATTTTTCAAACATCCCGGGTTTTCCTAACTGTTGTAATGGTTTTGAGGATGCATATAACTGGATTCTGACATTTCATGGAAATTATGGTGATTCGGCCATCTGGCATGTCAAATCTTTCCTTCAGTTGATTGCTGACTTCAATATTCTTTATGAAGACAATATGATGGAAATGTTTGCTAGTACTTTTCGGGGTGATGCTTATTGTTGGTTCTATCAGGGCCTTCCTAATAAATGTATAACTTCTTTTCCAAACTTCCTTTGGATGTTTTTAGAGCAGCGGCATGATGGTAGGGGTAGTATGAATGGTTTAAAAAAGTTCCTTGAAAAGATCTGTACCTTCTACCTATCTGGGACAGAGTATCACACAGAAGCATATGATGGACCTTTTTCCATGATACAAAGTATTGAAGACTTGGAATCACTTCTTGAACATTTAAGTAAAGAGGAAGTCCATGATACTCCCATCAAAAAGCATCCTAGAAGCTATTTAAGAAAGGAAGAAATTAAGCGTCTTCTTAAAGAAAATGAAGTATCTCCCAATACACAGCAAGATTTTGAGGAAGGGAAAATCCAAGATGATCCTATTGAAGAGCTTCAGGAGGAGCCCATGAGGAACACATTGTTGAAAACTCTCCTCATGTCACCATAGCTGAAAACATTGAAGATTTGAGGTATTCTCAAGTGTGTTGCAATGCTGATATTTTTCCAAAAATCCCTCTAGAAAGACCCACTGAGCAACACATCCCAAGTGATCCCATTGAATATGTCCAAATGGTTGCCTTGATTGAAGATCATTTTCATGATATCATAACAGAAGCCTATAAAGAAACTTATGATAAGATTAGTATGGTGTGTGCTGACACTAGACCTTGTTCTCCACATGTTGATGAAGGTTTGGAAAGTTTATTGCCTTGTAACATTTTATCTAAAAAATATTGTTATGAATACAAGGAAGACATGGATAGGCAGGAGCATGATGCCATGGATGAAGAGTCCCCCACATATGACATGGATGGGAGTGATGACTATTGGAATTTCATAGATAATCCAAATTGTGAAAATCTTATGGAGAATCCCATCCAGGATATGTCCAACAAGGGGAGTGTCTATTCAAAAATTTGTGGAATTCCAATCTATGATACGTCCATAGAGGGGAGCATGGATCTGGATGTCTAGGAAACTTTAGTGTGAAAGAGGAGAATTCATAATTTTCATGTGATCATTCAGATTCATATCATGTAGAGCAACACAAGGGTATCAGTAATGAAGACATTGAGAAACGGTATTGTGAAAAGTCAGATGTGATGCAGTCAGTGGAATATCAGTCTCAGCCATATTTTTCATATATAGAGGTTCCTTATGATTTGGAGCTACTTGGGGCTTGTGCAACGAGTTATCATTTGATAAGCCCCGATGATCAGTATGATGATGTAGTCAATCTACCTCATCATTCTGATTGGTATATCAGTTTTATCCAGTCATGGATAGAAGCAGCCTGCATGAGCACATACAAGTTGGGGAAGAATTTTTATGACATTATTCATGCCTATGATCTCCCATCCATCCCACCCATTCTAAATCATCACACGGGTTTGCAATTTCTAAATAAGGTATCCTTACTTGGGCTGGTAACCAAAGACAAGGAATTTTTTTTTTATGTTAATAAAATGCTTAGATGGTTACATTGGATTTCTAATTGCACTTAACCCTTTTTATATCATGCTTAGAGTAGGAAAATAAGCTCCTTGAAAGAGAGCATTTACTTTCTGCATTGCTATTTTATACTTAGCTATAATAAAACTTTGCTTCTTTTAGTTAGTTACATTTATTTTGTTTAAATAAATCAGCTTAATGGTTCATTTGGTTTTTTATAAAACTTGTGCTACTAAGGTTTTTCTTGTCAAGTTGAGATGTTTTTATAGGGTATATAAACAAGAGATTATGGTGTTCTCGTATCCTCTCCTTGCCTCAAAGACTAGATCGAGCACACGTCCCACAGTTGGAGCCAGAATGTTACCACCTAAGTTGTACTTAGTGGTTGTTTGTCAAGTGAGCCTAGTGAACTAGACAAGGATAACTTGTTCGGACTTCAAAAGACCTTTGGAAGTACTTCTGGTAAGTGCTTGTTGTACTATATCACCTTAAAAAAATCTCTTAGAGTCTTAGATCCTTTGAGATAACACCTTAAGGGAAAATTTCTTTGAACCTTTCACCTACAAAAGAAGTCATTGATAAAAAAATCACCTTAGATAAAATATTTTAGAGTCTTTTAGCGTTTCAGTCTTTGCCTAGAGAGAAATGCCCTTTGATCCTTCAACAAAAAAAAGGTCTTTGAGAAAAATATCGTCTTAAAAAAAGTCCTTATATTCTTAGGGCTATAAAGAAAACACCTTAAGAGAAATTTTCTTTGAGTTTTTTACATAAAAAAAAATACTTTAAGAAAAAAATCCCTTAGAGTCTTACAGCCATAGAGAAAACACCTTAAGAGAAATTATATTTAAGCCTTTGACCTAAAACAAAAATTTAAGAAAAAACCCACTGATGACCTCCTGTTTTTGCTTGTCTACCACCCTATTCCTAGTTCAAAGCTATATGAGATCAAGTATATTCAACTTTATTTTGTTGTGTTTTGTGCTTGAATATGCATTTTCAAGGGTAACATTCCAAGATGCTTTAACAGGTGAATTTTTGACATTTCTTATTATTTTATTTATCATTTTGTTGGGTTTTCATTCATCAATGAAACTTGAGTTTTTAATTAAATGCTGATCAATTGACAAGCTCTTGTTTCCCACGCAGTGGTTCTTTTGGTTGCTCGATCCGACACTTGTTCCGGCACTCACTGAACATGTATTGATTGGTTCAGATATTTGGGGGATTCATTTGTCCAAAATTACTCATGGATTTTATGCTTGGTCATTTCAATATGGATTATGAGATATCAGTCATCATTCAAATTCTATGTTTCCTCTAGAAGTCGTGGCCCCAATCTCAAGCAATCTGGCAATGTCATTCCCATCATTAATCAGGAACTTGATTTCGAGCTCAATTTTTGAGCAATTGGTTGAGAATTATTCAAAACGGTTCACAACTCACTTCATAAATGGCCCCTTTTGCCCCTATTCGCGAGCAATTTTCAGAATTTCTGAACGAATGTGGAGAAATCCTTTCCGGAACAGACGTGGCTTTTCCAGATTTTGGTGTTGGTTGTTTTCTGGGTGGTTGCACGAATTTTTGATTTTTGGGATGGATCTTATCCATCTATTGATGTATAAATAAATCCTTAGAAGGATGAGACAAGAGACTGTAAAACTTTGATTTTTAATTAATTGATCAACTGCTACATTTGCTTTCTTAAAGCTTCAATTTCAGATCTGGAAGTGTTGAAGGCCGGGCCCACCTTCAACTCTTATTATTTGTGAGTAGTTTTGTTTTGTTTTCATTGCTGTAAGTAAACTTGCATTATATATTTCTGATACTGTCTTTTATGTATGTATACCAGCAGTTTTAACAACTCATGGTTTGAGAATTAAATATATGCTTACAATAAATTAGTTGATGTCACCGAAATGTGTGTGATAGGCTTGATTGCGTTACTAAACACCCTTAGATAAAATAGTTAATTACTTCCAGCTCTGTTTGTAGGTTCGATTTGGTAGAATATAGATTTGAAGAACAGTAAGAGTAGAGAGATGTGTTGGATCCAGATTTCTTTTATTTCCAGAATTAGTACTGAGTATTGAATGGTTAAACTTCTTGTCCAGAATTCTTATAGTTCACAGAATTTACAAAGCTTTAGAGTGTTTCGAAGATTTGTAGAGTTTTAAAGAGTTTAAAGGACTTGCAGCATTTATAGAATTTACAAAGGTTTTAGAAGTTTATAGAGTTCATAAGGTTTTCAGGACAGCATTTCAAACTTGTTATATAGAGGATTGGAATTATGCATTGCTTACTTCAAGCTCTTGAATGAGATTAGAGATAGGAAGTTCAGCTCATTAATATTTGGCAGTATTGCCTAGAACACGTTGATTTCTGTTGTTCATAGATAAATCTTGTAGGTCAGTCAAATTGGAGTGAAATGTGGTTTTGTCTGAATATTTTCAATTTACTTTTGTGAGCATGGAATACAAGTAGAGTTGTTTCTTTTGTTAGTAAAAAGGAAAATTCATTTCTGTAATTATTTGTGAATGATAGCGTTGGTATGAATTAGGGTTAGTTCTTGAATAAAAGCCATTGTATGGATGATGAGTGCAGGGTGATTCCATGAAGATGGGTAACACTTTTTGGTCAAATTTGGCGATGAAAACCTGATTTTTTACTCATGTGCTAGACAGAAGCCCTCAAAACACATATATGCCATGTGAATTTTGACTTGCTGTAAAAAAACAAATTGTAGAATATTATGCTGACTTCATAGTGATATTTTTTTTAAAATATTCCGATGTCATTTAATGTGTGAATTTTCGCATTTAATGAACTGTGTGACCTTAAAAATTTGAAGAAGCTAATAAGTGGCTCGTGTCCACATAGACTAATTCAATCTTGCATTAATAATTAAAAAAATATATATATGAGCATGATCTACATAAAATGCAGTGTGATGTGCATATTTTTTTGTTAATTTTTTTCGCATTATACAATTATTTATTATTTTTCGAAAGTGACCACATTCGATTTCAGCATCGTTTTAAACACATATTTGTCCACGTAAAGCAATTTTTTCTATTTTTTCAAAAATTGAAAAACCAAAGATACCCTTTTGAAGAGGACACGTCGATATGTGATGTGTGCATTTTTAAAAAAAATTTGGTTGTGTATTTTTAACTCTGTGGATTTTTCTTTGACCTGCTTCGAAGTTGCAGTGTGGTTTTCTAAGTATAAGTTTTAGAAGTAATTAAAAAATAAATTTCATATGAATGCCAAAATGCGTGTATGATACCTCAATGGATAGAAGATTCGTTGGTGAATTTATCGGTATCAACTCCGCTCAGTTATGTGCTAGGAATGGCAGGGTGTACACCTCTGCAAGGCACATAAAATTTTTCATTTGTTTGAATGTGGGATAAGTCTATTTTCTTAAGCCCTTGACCGAGGTATGAACCTTGACCGAGGTATTTAAATACCTCGGTCGAGGTCTTAGCGAAACCTCGACCGAGGGTTTGTAAATCCCTCGACCAAACAAAACCTCGACCGAGTTATTTAAATACCTCGGTCGAGGGCTGAACAAAACCTCGATCGAGGGCTTGATAAAACCTCGGTCGAGATATTAAGACCTCGATCGAGGGTTTAACAAGCCCTCGACCGAGGTGCATTTTTCTGTTTTTGCCGAAATGCGCTTGCCAAAAAGTGTTACCCAGGTCCGCGGATTCACCCTGCAGTCTTAGAGGTTGTGTTAGAATGGTGTAAGACATTAAGATTGATCAAATAGAATTCCTTTTGTAGGCAGGTTTGAGAGCTGAAGATTTCTCTGCACAAGTAGGATTTCCTTTAATGAACCATTTGATTGCTTGATTGCTATTTTGGGAAAATAGATTAACAATTAGTGTAGTGTGAAATTGCTGTAGGTTTCATTAATTGGATTTGATAAAATTTTGGATTGTAAAAAGTACTCAGCAGGTTGATTCTTTTCCTTAGATCAGATTTAACAACTTTTGGTTTTGGTTGCTCAATATAGTAGTTAGATTCATGAACTACATTCTTTTTCTTTGTGTGTGAGTAGATTGAAGCCACCCTAGGCATGAGATTGAAACCATTTTACCTTGTAGTGTAGTAACTCAAATTTTATGTGTCCTGGTTGATAATTAAATCGAAGGTAAATTAATTAGTGATAATTTTACCCAACATTTTGGCGTCGTTGTCAGGGAGTTGCTCCAAGGTAAGTTGGTATTGTGCTCATTTTCTACGAATTTGTTGGCTGTGAAGTTCAGGTAGATAGGGGTAGATAGGTTTCCTTTACATTACACAACAAGGGGGAGGGGGAACAATAAGACGCAAAGACGAATTCACTACGGGATTCCCATGGTGTAACAGCCTGACACATCCACTTTAGTGGGTTGCCCCAAATCCTTTATGTTTCCTTCTCGTAAGTGTGTTTTCTTTTTCACATGTTTGATTTATTTTTCTGCAAAAGTGTGTTTACCTTTCCTGTAAGGAGTGTTTACTTTCTTGGAATTTAATTTCATGCAAGTGTGTTTTTGTTTTTGCAAGTTTGGGTGTGTTTAATTTCCGCAATTTAATTTCAAGAGTGTTTTATTTTATGCAAGAGCAGCATGTGTTTAATTGGCGCAAATATGTTTTTAGTGGTAGATAGTCTTGATTATAATCATTTAAAACACATATAAACCAAATAAAAATAAAAACTTGGGGTGCTGTAAGAGCCCTAGACACTAATCCTTGTGCGAGACATGAAAAAAACAACCGACAAAAATGGATTCAGAAGTAACCATCAATTTGGGAAAACTTTCTCAAATCCTAGTTGCAGTTGGGAATTCTTCTTATCAGGTAGAACACATCCTGATAGCGATTAAGAGTTTATCTACCTCTCCTAACATAACAAATGAACCAAAGTCTTAAGAGCCACAAAAAAATATTCCTGGCCAAATTCAAGAGGACATTGACAACTTGGGGATTACATCCGATGGAAAGCAGCCTAAAATTGAGGAGGTATCAGCAGATCCTCTATGTACTTCCGAAATCAATCAGAAGAAGAAGGGGATCTACATGATATGATGAAGGAAGGTGAGTACCAGGACTACTTTGAAAGTTGGTTCCAAGAGGTAACCAGACTACAACACCATTTCCTCCTTCAACACCTTTTGTTGCAGAAACAAGTAAGTCGGTTGGTTCTCCATATCCAGGTAATCATTGCAACAACTTTTTCATATGTGGATAATAGTATATTTTTAATATTACTTTGCACTTGGTTCCATTGGAAGAATTCATATACTTGAATAGAAATGTTTTCTTTCTTCTTAGGTAGAATAGGAAAATATGTATATAAATAAAAGAAAGTTGCATGTTTAGTTTAGAAATTAATGTAGCTTCGTTGTTGTTGTTTTTTTTTTTTCAATAAAATGATAAGATCTTTAACCAGAATTTATACCTTCTCTCCAATCCATACTTTCAGAAAATTGATTATAATAGCAGCTCATAGCCTATAAAAAGGAAAAATGCCAGAGGGTAATATGAAATTGTGACTGTTTTTAATAATGATTCTGTAAACATAAGAACAATTGATGATGAACAGGTTGCATTTGTGGTAATGGACAGTGGTTGAAGGTATTTTCTATTTACAAAAACTAAGGGTATCCAAAAAGGGAAGTTCTTTCATTACCTTTGTTATTTTAGAAGGCTGATTTTTATAAAAGAATTTTCTGGAATTTTCCTGATTTAAATAAATTCTTTCGAAGATACCCCAAATATGCTAGTTGGTTTTGCTGAATTGTTGGATACCTATATTAAGTAAAAGCTGAAGGAAAAATATTTTTCATCATACCTGCAAGACTTATTGATTTCAGTTCAGTTCTTTTACACAGACTTATTCTTCTTTATTCATATAGATTTTCTCTTATCTAGCTGTGCCTCTATTAGTGATTTACAGCCTCAAGGGGTTTCACTTATAAACTCATAATATACTAGTGCCATTTGAATTGGTTTCACACTGGATTGAATGAAGATATTTTTACAGGTAGTAACAGTTGGGGACATTGAGTTATTATCCAAACAGGAACCACAAAATTTTTATCAGGGATGGTTTTCAAGACTGAAGGTTCTTTTGATCATTATCCACTGGCTTTCATTGTATTAAATATACATATATATTATAAATAATTCCAACCACCTCATGTCTTTCAATTTATACAGTTATAGCAGTTAGTTGTTCATACAGACAAATATTTATAGGCATATTATAAGAAAGCTCTTCCAATTTTAATACCATCCCACTCCTAGAAGGTTTTCAGAGCTGCTCCCCCACTCATCTATGCATAAGAAAATTATAAATTTTATCTTTAAGATGAATTGGGACAAGAGCCTTTGGTATAAAAAGGGTGTAAGAGGTTAACCCGCTGGGATGCTGAACAGGTTCGCTGGCAGTGGGTACCGACCTGTGGTATAAAAAAGTAAACCCATCAGGGTACTGAACAGGCCTTTGGCAATGGGGCATTCTGCCTGAGGGAGAATTTTCTTAGGTATTATAGTTACCCCACCAGAGTACTGAACAGGCTCGCTGGCAGTGGGTTCTAACTTTGATATCTATTTAAAAAAAAAAAAGCCTCATTTATACTTGTCTGTGTGAACAATGTACCTATGTAAATGTTAAAGAGAAGCCATGTTGGGTTAAATGAAAATTAAAGAGAACTGGTTGTAATAAACCAGTCGATAATCATTTTCAGATGCTTTAAGTCTTTGTTACCTGATCTTTATTATAGAAGAGGTTTATGCCTCTAGAGTGTACTAACGTTTAGTGATTCAGTGAACATAGCTGTGAACCTTATTTTTTTTCGCCACTCAAACTTTCTTGTGTGAAGCTGAGTCAAGTTGGCCAGTACACTATTTTGGGCCTCATTTGGTACTCCTCTTGTCTTGTTTTTAGAAGGCACATATTTTGGTGAAGAAGTTCTCTATGGATAAAGAGGAAGAAGTCTGTGCTTATGGTTAAAGTTTTGAATATTTTTAATAGTAGATGCAAGAGTGAGATTGATAGCCTATGGACTGTTTTTAATTATGTTTTTGTATTGACAATAATGAATAGTTTTATGACTTAGCTTTGTTTATGTGTGGTCAGATGAAGAAGCAACCACTGAATAATGGTAACTGTGCCAGGAGCCTGTTGGATAAAACAAATTTTTCAGGCAGTTTTAATTGTCTTTTCAACTCACAAAAGTTGGACATTTTGAAGAAAGACAATTATTTTCCCTTGCTTATAACATCATCACCCTGCTGGCAATCATCACCCTTGCAAACTTGAAAATACTTCTGTGTCTAGACCTGAAAATACTAGACTCGGACTGGATCAGGTATTGGAATGAGTTCTGCAAAACTGGTAAATTGAATTTTAAAGGTAATGTTCAGAACATTGGAGTAATATTTACTGTTAAAAGCCAGGTATCTTTCTAATTTAAAAAATTGGTGAAATTATGAGGATTTACCTTTACACATTATATTCCATAGAGTTGATAAGCCACCTCTCCTTTGTAAGTAATTTAATGACATATACACCTTGGCAAAATTTTATTTTATATTATTGATTATTTTATATCAATAAATCATACACCATTGCTTATGTTTAGTTTGCCATTTTTAATTGTTATGTCATTAATTTACTAAAATCCAAAACCTGAATTCCTGGCTGTGAAGGGTGAATAAGGATTTTCAACACTATGGATTAGAGAAGAATTTATAAATCCTTTAGTAATTATCACCAAGCTCATTACTTGTGCGGGTCGATTATATACTTTCAAAGCCTGTCACTTTCGATTGCTTGCACATTTTGAATTCAATGGATGAGCAATAATTAATGGAAATTGTGCAAAGAACCTGCTGGATAGAACATAATTTTTTAGTCAACCCCAGTTTTCTTCTTCAACTTACAGAAGTATGAAATTTAAAAGAAGGCTATTCATCTTTTCCATGGAGCATTTTTACCTATAGCATCTCCAATTCGGATGGCAGCAAACTTCCACCTTTGCAAACTTGTGCATATTTCTGCATTTAAACCATGAGAATGCTGGAACAAGTGCTGGGTAAGGTACTAAAAAAATCTGTAAACTGTGTGAACTAAATTGTCGAGGTAAGTTTCAGAACATTACTTAAGGTTTCACTGCTGAAATCCAGGTATATTTTTAATTTTAAACTAGCTAGATAATATGAGATTTCCCTTGAATATTTATACTTCATAAAGCCATTAATTTTAAAGCTGATTTGTTTTGATTGGCTTAATGATTGGTTCCTCAGTCTCATATAGATGAATCTTTTTATTTTATAATCAAAGTCACCTATATATTATAATATGTTCAATGTCATAGATTAAAAAGAGAATTTATAATGGCAAACTTTATTTTTTGGTTAATGACACATTTTATACAATAATTTGTGTCCTGAATTAGTTTACCACATTGATTGTTTATATATGACATTATCATTTTAATAGGTGAAAAACATTTTTGCCAATTCCCTTGATCTTACCTCTTCGAAATTTTAATCTTTCCTAAGATCAAATTGCATGTTCCATGCAAATATAACATTTGAACTCATTTTTCTTATCATATAATCTTTCCATAAGTTGGTCTACTTATTTCTGAAAGCATGTGGTTATTATCATGTTAATTTTCCCTTTAGTCCTTCAATGTCAAATCATATGGAGGATTCTTCATTGTCATTCCATTCCTCATCATACCAAATACCAAAATATGATCTCAGGTCTGTCATATATCAGTTACCTATTCAAATCTAGGCATTGAATATTTCAAACAACGGAATGTTGAATTAACTGAACAATTGCGAGAACATATTGGGTTGATATATTAAACATGAAAATGCAGTGCTGAAAATTAAGGTTGCATTTATGCAAACCTTGGTAGATGACATGACTAGATCCAATTGCAGCCTTAAGAAATAATTGATAAAGAAGGAGTTGATCAAAGCTCAGCAAAGAGACCAATTCCATCTCCTCCTCAAGTACAAGTGTTGTTTAACACTTCAGCTTCGGTTTCTGGAATTTAACCCAAAGTTTGGTCATCAATTTTGCTTTTCAATTTTGTATGCCTAGGGCAAAACTTTCTTGCATTGGGACATGCAAGGTCTTCAGTCTGGGGGAGATGATGACCTCCTATTTTTTCTTGTCTACCACCCTATTCCTAGTTCAAAGCTATATGAGATCAAGTATATTCGACTTTATTTTGTTGTGTTTTGTGCTTAAATATGCATTTTCAAGGGTAACATTCCAAGATGCTTTATCAGGTGAATTTTTGACATTTCTTATTATTTTATTTATCATTTTGTTGGGTTTTCATTCATCAATGAAACTTGAGTTTTTAATTAAATGCTGATCAATTGACAAGCTCTTGTTTCCTATGCAGTGGTTCTTTTGGTTGCTCGATTCGACACTTGTTTCGGCACTCACTGAACATATATTGATTGGTTCAGATATTTGGGGGATTCATTTGTCCAAAATTACTCATGGATTTTATGCTTGGTCATTTCAATATGGATTATGAGCTATCAGTCATCATTCAAATGCTCTGTTTCCTCCAGAAGTCGTGGCCCTAATCTCAAGCAATCTAGCAATGGCATTCCCATCATTAATCATGAACCTGATTTCGAGCTCAATTTCTGAGCAATTGGTTGAGAATTATTCAAAACGGTTCAAAACCCACTTCATAAATGGCCCCGTTTACCCCTAGCCATGGGAAATTTTCAGAATTTCTGAACGAATGTGGAGAAATCCTTTCCGGAACAAACTTGGTTTTTCCATATTTTGGTGTTGGTCGTTTTCTGGGTGGTTGCATGAATTTTTGATTTTTGGGATGGATCTTATCCATCTATTGATGTATAAATAAATCCTTAGAAGGATGAGACAGGAGACTGTAAAACTCTGATTTTTAATTAATTGATCGACTGCTGCATTTGCTTTCTTAAAGCTTCAATTTCAGATCTGGAAGTGTTGAAGTCCGGGCCCACCTTCAACTCTTGTTATTTGTGAGTAGTTTTGTTTTGTTTTCATTGCTGTAAGTAAACTTGCATTATATATTTCTGATACTATCTTTTATGTATGTATATCAGCAGTTTTAACAACTCATGGTTTGGGAATTAAATATATGCTTACATTAAATTAGTTGATGTCACTGAAATGTGTGTGATAGGCTTGATTGCGTTACTAAACACCCTTAGATAAAATAGTTAATTACTTCCAGCTCTGTTTGTAGGTTCGATTTGGTAGAATATAGATTTGAAGAACAATAAGAGTAGAGAGATGTGTTGGATCCAGATTTCTTTCATTTCCAGAATTAGTACTGAGTATTGAATGGTTAAACTTCTTCTCCAGAATTCTTATAGTTCACAGAATTTACAAAGCTTTAGAGTGTTTCAAATATTTGTAGAGTTTTAAAGAGTTTAAAGGCCTTGCAGCATTTATAGAATTTACAGAGGTTTTAGAATTTTATAGAGTTCATAAGGTTTTCAGGACAGCATTTTAAACTTGTTATATAGAGGATTGGAATTATTCATTGCTTACTTCAAGCTCTTGAATGATATTAGAGAGAGGAAGTTCAGCTCATTAATATTTGGCAGTATTCGCTAGAACACGTTGATTTCTGTTGTTCATAGATAAATCTTGTAGGTGAGTCAAATTGGAGTGAAATGTGGTTTTTTCTGAATATTTCAATTTACTTTTGTGAGCATGGAATACAAGTAGAGTTATTTCTTTTGTTAGTAAAAAGGAAAATTCATTTCTGTAATTATTTGTGAATGATAGCGTTGGTATGAATTAGGGTTAGTTCTTGAATAAGAGCCATTGTATGGATGATGAGTGCAGTCTTAGAGGTTGTGTTAGAATGGTGTAAGACACTAACATTGATCAAATAGCATTCCTTTTGTAGGCAAGTTTGAGAGCTGAAGATTTCTCTGCACAAGTAGGATTTGCTTTAATGAACCATTTGATTGCTTGATTGCTCTTTTGGGAAAATAGATTAACAATTAGTGTAGTGTGAAATCGCTGTAGGTTTCATTAATTGGATTTGATAAACTTTTGGATTGTAAACAGTACTCAGCAGGTCGATTCTTTTCCTTAGATCAGATTTAACAACTTTTGGTTTTGGTTGCTCAATATAGTAGTTAGTTTCATGAACTACATTCTTTTTCTTTGTGTGTGAGTAGATTGAAGCCACCCTAGGCATGAGCTTGAAACCATTTTACCTTGTAGTGTAGTAACTCAAAGTTTACGTGTCCTGGTTGATAATTAAATCAAAGGTAAATTAATTAGTGATAATTTTACCCAACACCCACCTTAAAAAAGTCCCTTGTAGTCTTTGAGAAAACACCTTAAGAGAAATTGTCTTTGAACCTTTGAGAGAACACCTTAAAAGAATTTTCCTTTGAGAAAAAAATATCTTAAAAAAAGTCTCTTCGAAAAAAAAACTCCGTAGAAAAAGACTCCTTAGAAAATCTTTTGTGAAGGTCTCTATGAGATAAAAGATGTGAAATTGGGAATTGGAAAGTAGTGTATAAATACGGTTCAAAAGATGTTTAATGATTAAAAGTGGGCCCACATTATTTCGGCCAACGAAATTTTTTAAGATCACGCTTTCAACCAAAATATTGCATCAGTTGAAAACTTGACCACATTAATATTAATGGCCATTTTAACGGAAAATACATTTTCGTTCAAACCATTTTTTTGTTGAACTAATGTTCAACCGAAAACCTATTATATCTTAAATCTAGAAGGTTTTTCAGGTTTCTCCAACTTTGGTAGGTAAATGTGATGTTCAATACGACAAAGTGACTTTTGAAACTAATACTATTATTTTCAATATTTAATCTACTTTTTGTAGAGACAATTCTTGTTGTATATGGTTGAGTTTTTATCACTTTAATTTTTTTTAACTTGTGTCTGGTTTGTTCTATTGCTTTAAAAATTTAATGAAATGAAAAAACAATAGCTTTATAAACACATAATGAAAAAAAATTAAAAAATTATGGGACCGATCATTGGAGTGTCTACTTCAAAACATTACTTTAGATTTTTGGTTTTAGTGGAAATTGGGAAAATTGTAGAATCTCCCTAAATATGTTCATATTCTACAATTTTTCCATATTGATCCAATGGAAAAAATTCAAATAATTAGTATATTCACTTGTTTGATACAAAATTATAGTTATGTGCTCATACACTCTATTTAGATTGTCTTGGCATATTTTGTTTTTAGTAAACAAAATTTTAACAAAGAATTCATGGGCCTCTCCCAACACGATTGGTTATCGGTCCTTTCATTTTATAAGAACATATTGTGAAATATTTGTTAAATTGACATATCAAATCTCAATAAAAAAACTCCAAGAAATAATGAATGGAAAGCTAACACTAATCTTTAGAAGTTTTGTTTTTACTTTAAAGTGAAATTCTAAACAAAAACAAAAAAATTGTTCGATCAAAGTTAAAAAACATGAGAAAACCATATTTATTTTCTCATAACCCCTTCCCCAAAATAGACACCCACATTCATGATTTTACCCATCAAATATATATATGAGTCCCTCTCAAAAAGATAATCTGAATTAGAGTCTAGGAAGTAGGGATATCGTTGATTTAAAATCAACTATTTTAATGTTTTTTGGTGACGATTGTGTGGATTGCAAAGTGGATACGTTTTGACAAAGAGCCTAGACTTTTGTTAGACATTTGTTGGTAGATGTAGAGCAAACATGAAATTTCTAGAATGTGGTGATAATAGAATTATAATAACTATTAAAGGATTATGCTCACTTAAATTTTCTCGCTCAAAACCCTAGTTGAAATAAGGAGCTCCATTGAAAAGTAAGTGATTTCTCTTTGCAAGTTTTTCTCCAAACAAGATGTATTTTAGAAAAAAAAATGATGGCATTAGTATTAAATAATACTTAAAAGAAAATAAATCATAATCTAAACATTGGAGAACTTTAGTAACCAGTTTTTTAAAAGGCAATGCTGAGATATGGCAGTAACGACTTAATTATGATAAGATAATGACACTTTCAAATGAAGAATTTGAACAAATATTTCTACACAAAACAGTCATAGATTTTGCACAAAAATTTTCATAAATTGATTTGAAAGTCACTACCTATTTTTTCTGTAAAATCTTCTCCCACTTTGTGCCTAAGAAATATCTATGATACCACTTGTGATAAACCTAAATATAAAATATAAATACTTAGCCTTAAATAACCAAAGTCATGCACATAAGAATAGACACAGTGATGCAAAGAAGAACCCTTAAGGTAGTGTAACACCATAAAATACTCCTTGTGGAAAGAATCGCTATGCACGCCATGCTTGTATAATACAAGTCATCATCCAACATATCTAATTTTATGATACTCATGTGTATATAGATTTTTCCATAAGTATTCCTAGGGGTCTATGCATTATTATTATACTATGTCATCTAATTATCTAAAGGAACTACTCATTTCCCACCAACCACAAAGTGCACCATGTTCCATTATTTATGGTCACATTATCGTTTAATTATTTCCCTTAGGTACCTACCTAGGTACCCAGTATTATCCTCCCCTATGTACATTTCAGTAAGTCATCAAGCTCATGTTATATCGATATAAAAATCATAATTTATAATTAATGAAACATCAAATTTAGAACTCATTATACTTATAATTATCATCATTAGTACATGTTGTAGTATAGCCTCTAAATGATCACCACCAATGACTTAATTAATTAGCACAAAATTTATAACAATAAAAATTTATAATTGTAAGAAAAATAAACATTATTTAACTCTAAGAACCTCATCATTTATTTGTAGTGTCACCATTCATACATGTTCCTCTCTACTAACCCCATCAATTAATGTTCTCATAATCATGAATATACCTTGCTAAATTACCTACAATAACATTTATAATTGTTTTATAATACAAATTATAAATAAACTTATAATTAATAAAAATATATTTCATTTATTTACCTCAACATTTATTTTGTACAAGTTAATAGGAATCATAATTGGTTGGGTCAAATGCAAGATTTATCAATAACTCCAAATAAAAGGTATTTATTCAATTAATATTATATTATTATCTTTTGGATATTAGTTTTTAGTTTGTCTTTCATTTTTCAAATCATTATGCTTAGCATCCTCTATCAATTCAATCCTCTCTCGCGAGAACCACTCGAGGGCATTCATAGGTTGGGTTATGATAAAGATGTGTCATGTAAATGTTTTAGAGTCATCACACATACTTCCTTGCCACGTAAGAAACCACATTTTAGCTTAATATTTTTCCAAAAAACCCCACCATGTAATCGATAAAGTTTTTATTCAAATCAAACTCTTTGCCTTAATAGTTATTTAAAGCATTAAATGTATTTTCATGCAACTTGAATAATAAAACTCTGTCTTAATGAAACTTGTTATTTCTCGTCTATTTAGTAAAATAAATATATATTATGATTAAAGTATAAAATCAACATAAAATACGAAAATTACATCAAATCAAATAATGAGCATATTAAAATATAAAATCAACATAAAATATTAAAATTACATCAAATCAAATAATGATTTTGGATTTGGTGCCACCCCACAGTAAGGTTCTCTGAAGGTTATGAATTGCTTTTAGATTGAACTTGGGTGCTGAAGAGATAGAGCGGCATGGATTGTACAACAAATTTAATGAGGGTTAGGCGACCAGCCAAGTTGAGGGCTCAAAAGGTCCAACTGGAGACCTATACTTGTCTAAGCTCTAGTTATATTCAAATTAAAGGCTAGCTATTGATTGTGTTATTACATGAGCTATTGTTTGTTTTATTAGAGGAGAACTGGCATAAAAAAGAGATTCTAATTTCATGAAACAGGTCAACCGTGTGGTTGAAGTAATGAGCATATTAGTAGTTAATGTGCTCTACATGGATTAAATTTGAAGGGTTTGTCTTAATTTCAGATAGAAGGTTATTTATTTTAAATTTCCCAGAAATCGTTTAGTTTAAATTAAGAATTGAAGGAGAGAAGGAAGTGGTGATTATTCTGTGGGAGTTAAGGAACGAGGAGGACCACTCGGTTTTTTGGGCAAAATCAGAGTCATGGAAATGGGTGGAGATTACACGGATGCCTCCTTTTGTTTGCAAGGAGTGGATGAATAAAATTCCACTGGATATGTGGTGTAATAACGGCATTGGCGTGGGAGATCACGTCTGCTTCATATCAACACCCAATAGCTTTGAGCAACCAATAGAGGTGCCTGACTACAATTTAATCGATAACACATGGAATTGGCTACCTAGCTGTCCAAGAAATCATCACTGCGTTGGAGAGGAGGTTTGTACTTAGGGCCAAAGATTAAATTTCCCAGAAATCATTTAGTTTAAGATTCTGCATTGACGATTAAAGCCTGTTAGTAATTTATGTTATTTGTATTGAACCTACATATACTTTTGTTTTAAAATATCATGGAGCACGTTGTAGAATGCACCAACATCCTTCAGACAAAAGGTTAATTTTAAAGAGGAACACAATCCAATAACAAAAACTTGACAAACATATTATGTTGTAACTCCAGTCTCCAACAAAGGCTAGTTGATGCATCATACATCATATTTTTTAATTTTTTTCAAATATAAATTAAGAGTAAAGCACACAGTACATACCTGACCTCTAGAATCCAATAATTCTCCTAGTTTAATGCAGCAAAGCTTTCACAGGAGATTCAAAGAAGTGAGCACTTTCTGAGGAGGCGATCCATGCCAATGGGGTCGCTTAAAATTTATAAATTATTCTTGCCACATGATATTAAGGTAACAGGTTATAGAGTATAGCGTAACAGAATACATGCTATAGCATTGCAGCACTGAAACCTCCAGTTTCCAATATTCAACTTTGAAAAATGAGAATGAAGCCAGCCTGTTGCAGTAGCGATTCAATACAATTTAATATGATGTGAAATAATTTAATATTATGGGTGAACATCTAATTGTAAAGTCGATGGTTGTTGATGGCACATTAAAGGTGATTTGAACCATCCAAATCAGTCCGATTCTCCAAATCTACATAAAAACTTGAACGGTCAACTATGCATCCTCGCTAAGGCCCATCAATGCACTTGTGAGTCGTGGTAGGATGGCAACCTCGAGGCTGGGAGTTAGTACTGTGTCATCCATGTCGGCAAGCTGATTGAATAAAATTGTTAAGATTGAATAAAATTGTTGACGGAGAATTTTAGTCTCAACCCTTTTAATGGCATTTAAATTTAAATGGTCTATTTTTTTTTAAGGACAAAAATAAAAACGTAATTTTAAATGACGGACAATTTTCAAATGCCACCTCATAGACGGGCTGAGATCCGTTTGACTGACTGTGATGGCTTGAATTTTGATCCTTGGTGCTCCATATTTTCCTATCTATCTTACTTATAACTGCTCGAAATTCCTTCTGTGTATTCAAAACATCCCATCTTTTAATTAATGACCATGCAATTTTTTTTTAAATAATGAGAGTTCGTTCAAAAAGTGTAATTGAATGCTTAAAGTTACTCAAATGTATGATTTAAATGTGTTGTTTAGTGTGCTACGATCTGATATTTTTTATACCCATTTACCATTGCATATTTAATTTATGATGTTATGCGATCATCGTTGTGTTGATTAAAGAATCGACTTCAAACAGAAAAACTAAAGGAAATGGTAACTCACTAGGGTACATTTTGGGTCTAAATTCAATGTCATTTCGACGTTTTTGTCTATTGTTGGGTCTAAATTCAATGTCATTTTGACGTTTTTATCTATTGTTAAACATTGAAGCTTGCAATATAAGTGTCATCTTAACGTTTATAGAATAACGTTGTTGTAATGTCACTTAAGTTGCACTGTGAAAAGGTTACAATGAAAAATTATATGTTTCTGTTTAAAAAATCAACATTTTTTCAAAGTCATGTGAATGTCGCTAAAATGTTAGATGTATGCTTATGGAACACTTGATAAACATTTGTGTAACACGATATATACGTATATTAAGACACACTTAATAGATGTTACAATGATAGATAAAATGCTCTTGAGAAATGTTCCGAATCCTCAATAGAGTTTGTGAAACATTTGATATACGTATGTTAAGAGATGCTCCAACAACACATAATAGACACTACATTGAATGTCCAATAATCATCCAACAAAGGTCCAATAATGTAGTCTATAAATTTTGTTCAATGACAATAATGTCCATTAAACATCCAATAAGAGACATCTAGAAATTTTTAAGGATAAAACATCCATCAACAATTTGATAAGAGACATTCAGATATTTTGTTCAATGACAAAAACATCCATTAAATTTCCAATTAGAGACATTAGGTGAGTTTTTTCAATGATAAAAGAGTCCATTAAGATATGTTCAAAGATTTTGTTCAATGACAAATATATCTAACAAATGTCATCAAATTTCTTTTATTAGATGTTTGGAAAATCTAACAAACATATGTGTAGCCTATGACTTGCAATGATTTCACGTGATTTAGACAATTGTGGGTTTAGTTGATAGTCCACATGATTAATTTGGCCAAATGTGGAAAAAGAGTGAAAATATTTTAATATAGTACATGTATAAGATCTGAGGTAGCTTAATTATTATCTCTTCACCACCTTCATGATTGTTGTTTTATTGTCTCATGGGGCCTAGAATAGACATTAAATGGGTGTACTCTTAAGTCACTCTTTGCATAAGGTCACTGGTTCGAAACTCTGTGGGTACTAGCATACAAAAAAATTATTGGTGTCTTATCGTATAAGAGAGATAAATGTTTGACAATTAGTTTTACATAATGTTAATAAATTGACGATGAGCTCCATGCCCATATCAACATTTTTCACAAGCAAGGACATCATGGATAAACATATGTACATATTCATTTGGAAATGTCTTAGAATATGTTTCCACTTGTGTTTGCTACATTCATTGTCTTATTTTCAAACAACCAACAAAATACAATGTGTATTTATAACATTAGGAAAACCGTACCAAAATGAAGAGGAATCAACAAAATAAATTAATTAAAGAGGAGGAATCAACTAAATAAATAAACTAAAGAGGGAAAAATATTATTACCAGTCCAACAAGAAAAACAAGAAGAGGTTCAATATTGTCCTTAGATATTTCTGAACCTTCTAGCCAAACTCAACAATTATTTTTCCTTCAACAAATGTGACAGTATTAAATTACATAAAATTTAAACAACTACAATTGTTAAAATGAACGAGAAATCAACATGTTATAATCAACGAAACACAACATAAAATAAAAATACTATTACCTATCCAACCAACAAAACAAGAAGAGGTTCAAGATTGTCCTTGGATATTTTTTAATCATCTAGCGACACTCAACAATTGTTTTTCGTTCAACAAATGTGCAATAATATTAATACATAAAATAAACAAACTTACAATTGTTTAAATGAACTAGAAATCAACATGTTATAATCAAGAGACCTAATTGAAAAATCCTTCGTGAGGATAACTATATATGCATTAGAGAATGATACCCCTACTCATTAGTTCCCTTTTTGTTGTAATGTTATGCATAAATCACAATAGGATGATATATTTATATCACAGAATGATAATTACAATGAAATAAATATGCATACATATACGATATTCTAAAAAGAGAAAATGAAAATACATGAATGAGTTTCTCTTGGTTTGAGAATAATTTATTTTAACCACATAAAGGTGGGAGCTCATGTGGCTCCCCCCGACATCACTCTCAATTCCACATAGCCAATCTATTTGTTGGAAAATAATTGAAGTACCTTAATATCATAAAACATATAACATCTCTGCATAAAAAGTAACAAATGTTTTTATTTGTTTCATGAACCAAGGGTATTCACTTAGGGTGTGAATGTGTGTCCAAAAATGTGGTTTGTACATAGAATGAAAGTTAAGTGAAAGCAAAAAAACTAAGCTATCAGAAATCTTCAAATAGTTAATTTACCAATTACCCCTTTACATTGTTTAGTGAGGGAAAGAAAGTGAACACAAAAGGTTGCAACTTTCACATATGGAATTTTATAACTTGTTGGCTAATATGTGAGGCATAGTATTGTTCACTATAAGAATATATATTTTATGGAATTTTATAACTTGTTGTCTAATATGTGAGGCATAGTATTGTTCACTATAAGAATATATATTTTATGATGATGATGAAGATGATGATTATTAACGTCCACTGAGACCAAATTTGGTCTATCGGACCTTAAGAAGGAAAATACTTGGTTTACTTTAAAATCATGTTCATGTGCTCAAAAAGCTTGCCAAGAAGCTTTCCAAAGCCACTATAGTTTTGGAAAGTTAGGAGGTTATAAAGTTTTCTATTGTAGCAAATACAATTAAACTCAAATCTAATGTTGGTGTAAGCAAGGAACTCTAAGAGAAAGTGATTTTCATCCTTAACGATCATAAACTCACACAGATGGAAAACCCTTCCTGCCCATGGAGTTTTAGGAATAGACAACCGCCATGTTTCACTATGGAGTTCATGAGAGCTCGTTCTAATATCGGCTATATTAATTTTCTTATGTTAGCTAGTTACTACCGAGAGATACCTCTGATCTTCCAAGTTAGGATTAATGGCCTCCTTATAGTATCTTAATTGTCTCTTAACCGCTAAATTTTCCTCACACCAAAATTTCTCTTTAAACTTAGAAGTAATAATATTGTTTACATTGGTAATGTTCTACAAAATTTCATTTTCATTAATGCCCCAATGGTTTAACCAAGCCATGGTATCTCTACACCAACACCGCTTGAGGCGTAGTTGGTTTGGACTTGAGTTTAAAGAAATTTTAGGAAGTCTCATGTTTCCCATGTTATTTATCTTATGCTTGTACATCGGGTAACTAGTCATAGCAATGCTCTTGATGGGGGAAAGACCCACTTCTATGAGGAGAATAGGATAAGGTGTATTGCTTTTAATTTTGAGTTTATAATTTACAAACCACTTCTGGATTTGCTCAATATTCCTCCAAGATTCTCTAGAAATAATGCACCCCCATACTTCACAACCATATAAGATAACATGGATGACAAGAGTTTCAAAGAGGAACTTATTTTTATCCCACATGACCAGATTGATTGATTTACAGTTATTTTCAAGACCAAAATAATTTTTCCACCCTCCATTAATCTTTTTCTAAATGCTATAGTTCCAATTGAGCTTGTGATGAATATCAATTCTAAGATACTTGTAAGAAGTCACTTCCTATAGATTTTGTTACGATTTAATATGCTAGACTAGATATCATTAATGTTTAATCCAAATTCACAATAGTAGCATATGCAGAATCATTGAAAGAAACAGAATCACAAGATAGACACAGTATTTATCCTAGGAAACCCTCACGGGGAAGAAAACCCAACAAAACTTCCTCTGTATTATATGTATAAGATAAAATCCCTAAATAGGTATTCTGCTCCTTGCAGATCTCTCTCTCTCTCTCTCTCTCTCTCTCCTATGCGCTACTCAAGTGAGTGAGTCTATGTTCTAATGGGGAGCACAAATCCTCTATTTATACACTTTATGTCAACTGACTTTTACCCTAATCAATTCGGTCCAACTAAACTATCTGGGTCAACTTCACCTAGGAAGACTCAAAACAACATTATATTATATTCATTGGGGTACTATTGACTCGGCTTACAATGGAGGATTTACCTCATGACTCTATAATGACCAATTACAATTTAGTAACATCTCGACCAAGGAATAATAACATCTCCCTTGGGGTACAACAGTAAAATACATTTAGAATATCTTTTGAAGTTACAATATTTCAACACTCCCCCTTAACAAGAAGGGTATTCTACTAACAAAATCATCATCAACTATAGGAGTAACGAGAGAGAGTATCTTCAGCAATATCGAGTTAATACATCTATACATAATAGGAAGTTTTAAACATTCATTAGTAACTGGAACAGTTACTCTTCAATGTCTTCAACTTCTGTAGCACACAATCACTTGATCCTTTTGCAACAACACTTCGATCTTCTTGATACTTTGTAGAAACACTTCGATCTTCTTGATCATTTGCAGCAACACTTCAATCTTGTTGATCCGTTGCGCCTAATTTTGCGTCCAATTTTGAATCCAATTTTACATCTAGTGTTGCACACGATTTTGGCCCCAGTTTTATGTGTAAGTTTGCATCTAGTTTGGTAACCAATTTTATGCCTAGTTTTGCTTTCCATTTTATGTCTAGAGTTGCGTCCCTTTTTGCATCCACTTTTCCATCTAGCATGACATCCATTTTTGAGTCCCATTTTTCATCTAGTGTTGCATTTAACCTTGCATCCACTTATCTATCCCATTTGTTGTCCAATTTAGAATCCATTTTGTGTCTAGTTTTTTGTCCAGTATTGCATATAGTTCCGCATTGAATTTTTGTGCTCAGCTTTGTGCCTGGTTTTTCGTCCAATGATGCTTCCTCATTTACTCGAATATTTGCATCCACATTAACATTGCATTTTGATTCCTCTTTAGCAACTAGTTTTTCTTCTAGTTTTGATCCAAATTATGTTTCCACATTTGGATTTGTATTTAATGTTAAGTTTTATTCCAGTTTATGATCCCCTTTATGTGTTTATTTTATTAATTTCAATCAAATAGTGAAATATCAAAACTTTCAAATACCATTAAGAATTCAAATTTATAGCAGAAAATTTGTGAAGAAGGAAAATTTGCA
>LPNX010166855.1:1975-66046 GCA_001517045.1 Pseudotsuga menziesii | reverse complement strand
GGGGGGGGGGGGGGGGGGGGGGGCGGTGGCTACGAAAAACAACAAAGGGGCGAAGGAGGATATAAGGAGACTAAGGAGTATAAAGGTGGTGAATTATTTTTACATTTTAGAGTGTTTATGAAGGTTTTTTCTCCTTTGGGTGTAGTCTTAAGACTAAGGAAAAAATGTATGATGATAAAGTGATCAAGTAGATTATGAGTATGAAACCATCCAAGGATCGATCTTTAACAAAGCCAAAGAAATGATGGAAAAGGATCACGTCACCCTGCACAAGGTAATGGTTACATAATCGAATGCGGGAGGCTCAGATTTGTGTGAGAAAATTCCTGTGAAAAATGACGACTCCATGATGGCTATGAAATCCAAAACTAAAGGGATTTGAGCAAAGAAATCATATCCGAAGCTGGCTGTAGAAAAAGACATTCCTGGTTATCTAAAATTTTATTTAGTGGGGAGATTTTGCGGTAAAATAATAGGGAGATCATCTTTGGAAGCGTTGATGGAATGAAACTAGAACCCAGTGCTGGTTTATACCCCCCATTTTCATGTTTTACCTAGAGGATGGTTTCTATTCAAGACTTCAAAGGAGAAGGACAACATCTTGGAGCTACAACGAAGTTGGAACTAGGGAATGTCCAAGTTAATTCTAAGGAAATGGAATATTAATTTTAATGCCCAAAGGGAACCTCATAATATACAACAAATTTGGACAATTCTCCTTGGGTTACCAATGGTATTTTTGTAGCAACACATCCTCGAAGCAATAGGAAACAAAATTGGGAAGTTTATCAAGCTCGAGGATGACTGGGAAGATAAGATATACAGATTATGTGCACAAATTTTAATAGATTTAGCTATGAGAGAAGGTCTGTATGAGGAAATTGTTAACAAAATGCATGGGAGCATTTGAACTCAAACAATTGACTATTGAAAATTTCATTTTTGATGCTTAAACTGTGGGTAGGTTGGGAATCTATAGAATAACTATCCAATGATTACAAGAAGGCAGATGAATGTCCATAAAAATATTTGGATTAAAAAGAAAGACCGTGATCAAATGCGGGCTGCCACGAAGACAGGGGTTGAAAGCATAGAACCTGAAACTGATGTTAGGCAAGTGGAGATGGAGGTTGAACAACAATCCAAGATGGTTGAAGAGGAAAAGAAGGAGGCGGTTTCATCTCCAGACGCATTTCAGAATGGTGACGATTTGGATGATTCTAGCCACACAACGACGCCCAAAGGTACTAATACTATCGTTGTCCCTTTATCTTTTAATTCTGTTACACAGACCATTGTGTTAGAGGGATCCAAGGTCACTAACACCTCATCAAAGGTGTTGGAAAAATAAGTATTGGTACCCATTGATCGGAACATAACTCGTTGGAAAAATGTAAGGGCTACGATTTGAGGCCCATAACAGGAAAAGAGAACAAATCAAGATCTACGAGGGGATCAGCCCACAGTCACATACAAAAATAAACTACTAGAAGAAAATCCTTTTTGAACAAAGCACATATACAAGCAACCAAGGAAATATTGGAAGGAAAATAAGCTACTATATGAAGGGATCTTAGAGTTAGAAAAGCCCCAATTAGGGGTCCTTAATGTTTATTCTATCCTATAACATGAGGGGGACAGGAGGGGCCTCCAAATTAACATCCTCTGTAGGATAGTAGACTTTAAAAAGCCAAAATTAGTAGCGTTACAAGAAACAATGTAGGACGGGGAAGAAGCAAAAGAGGCACTGAGGGAAATTCTGAAGGATTGGAATATGGAAACCTTAGACGTAGAGGGTCACTGATGGGGTATGATAACAACATGGATTCTAGACATTATTTGTCATACTAAGTCCACTTTCAAGGATGCTATAGGAACAAAATTGGAAGACCCAGAAACTGGGACTCAATTTTACTTCCTGAATGTATATGGCCATTTTTATGACAAAAGGAGTTATTGGGAAACCCTACGTAGGAATGGAGCATTGGACCATGAAAACTTGATTTTGGCAGGGGACCTGAATCTAACCATGACAGCAGGAGAAGTGTGGGGAGAAAATGCAAGGATGGATGCATTAGCCAATTTCCTTCTAAGTAAGATTTGTATCTCGTTTCATTTTAGCTTCTTTGACCAATGTAGACACACATTCCCATGATAACCTACCATTATTATATTCTTTACATCGTTCAATCCATACCTTCATCCAATCAAGATTGTTTGCAATGTATAAATGTATTACATCCCACTCTAAACTAGCTATATTAAAATAAAACAATTTGCATATAGTTACTTACCAAGGAATACATTTATATTAATAATGGATTATGCACGAAGACTAAAAATTAAATAAGTATGACATACATAAAAAAAAGTCAAAATTTATTATAAATATCCACCATCTGCTTACATCTCACTTTCATCAATCTACCTTTCCCCAATAGGTGTTCCCTTTCAAATTTGTTGCTGGAGCTGACATCCCAAATGTGATCGACATTAGTACTTGCAGTTATTTGAGGACTATTTTGAGTAATATAAACCATGGTTTGATATATCATATATCCCTCTACAATAGAACCCTTTGTATGTGCTCTTTGTTTGACCAAATCCTTGAGTGATTTCAAGTGCCTCTCAACCATCCACATTGACCTTGTGTGTACATGTCCACACTTTTTGAATCTCTTCAACTTGGTGTATGAGATAGTGTTCTTGTGCATTGAAAAATGATAAAGGTGTATACTTCTTCATTTAGCACATTAGATGAGGAATTTTCCTCTTCCAATACTTTATACCTTTTTGATCTATTTCATTATATTACAACCATCTACAAATTATGTAAGGAAATCACATGTTTCGACAAACAAGTTTATGTTACATTACAAGTAAAACACATGCATGCAATAAAAAATAAGTTGTACAATGAATTAATGAATAGATTACACTTTACATATAAATCACCACTTACCTCATGTATTTGCCCAAATCATAAATAACTTGTTTGACATTATTGTCAAAGTTTTTGGGAGAGATAGAGGTAGAATATATTGTAACCAAAAAAATGATTAATCATTATTTATTCTCAAATTAATTAGTCAAGAGAAAAAAACACTAACAAGATGTATCACCAGTATACAAATATATACACCAAAAAAATTGCCTTAATGAAGGTATTCGAATCATGAGTTTTTACCTCACCTAATTCACCTTTCTTTGTTAGGATATTCTTCATGTTTTAAGAAAACTCAATGGGAAATTTGAATTTCTCAATAGCCTATTTAACATTCTTGCTTTGTTTCTCGATCAATAACTATGGAAGGGCGCTTATATTTTGGGCGTCTCCATCATTACTTGAACAAACCACACTTTTCATTGCATGATTGGACTCTTTAATGTCATTACAAATCTTGACGTTTTTTTCTTTATCTCACCTTCCATTGAATATCCTCCATAAGATTTATGTTACATTCCTTCTAATGTGCATTGTATCAAACAAATGAACAATTTCTAGATGATCATAGTAGGGGAGGCTACTGAATTACTTGGGATAAAATTTCATTCCTCGTGGAAGCACCTCACTATTGATGCCTTTATCACGACCTTCAATATGAAACATGATTAAAGATATTAGAACAACTCTTGTCAATTAGTAAAGTGATCAAAACAAAATAAAGGTATAAAATATTCCAAACAATTCATGCATATGATACATAGACAATTTTATCCATACGGTGATGATCTAAATATCTTTTATATTGCTTCTTCCATAAGCAAGGTGTCATTCTTCATAGTTTTAGTCTAGTCTATTTTTTCCCATTGCAAATATTTTTTTTTAGTTTGATACATGTGGTTCTTAGAAAGGAAGTGCCTATACTTATCAAACAACTTATTTACTAAACTTCTTGAATGACGATATTTCATCTAAGTACCACAAACTAGACATGTGAATTTACACTTTGTTTGAAACTGTGAAAGAGCTGTATTAATTTTTATATCAATAATTTCATGTATAATGAAGGGATTATTTTAAAAACATGCATGATATAAAATTCATAAAATTAAACACTATTAAAGTGCAAGGTGATGTTATTATAACATACCATAGAAATGCATTATCCATGGGGCATCGTGAATTGTCCATAAAAGCATTGCATGGAATTGAAATTTCCTTTGTGCATTTGTTGGTCTAGAGACATCATACATAGTCACACCCCTCCATAACTCTAGAAACTCATCGATAAGAGGCTCAATATATATATTCATATCTTTGACATGGTATTTACCAATTTGATTGAACATACAATACATAATTCCTACATATATGAGTAAATAAAAATATACAAGACATTATTTAAAAACATAAATGAATGTATATTAATAAACAAAAAGCATAAGACGCGATTATGAAACAAACAATACAAATGACATGTTGTCGTGTTAAAAAAAATTTATTCTAAACAAATTAATACCTAGAAAAATCATTGCCAACATTATGTGCTCCTTCTTTATTGACATCTATGGAGGAAGGTTATTGCTAATAACAAAAATAGGCCAAAACAAATTAATATATTTGAGCTCTCCAAATGGATTGACACCGTTGAATTCCAATGAAAGCCTAATATTACGAGGTTATTTAAAAAATTTCATCTTTCCTTTATCTTTGTAAACATATCCATCCGCGGGCATTCAAAGAACACCATCTTCACTTTTGTTCCTTGCATGGTAATCCATTGATTGTGCTATGCTTTTGCACCTGGACAATTTTTCGCAGACGTGGAATTATGGGAGTATAATGAAGAACCTTACGAGGAACTTTTTTTGTTACTTTATCGACTCGATATCTACTCTCTTCACATTTCGAGCATTTGTAATTCAATGCATGTTCTATATAATAGAGAATATCATCATCAGGACATGCATGGATAGCTTGATACTCTATTCCAATATATGTCATTATGGCATGTAAATATCAGTATATGCGAGGTAAAAAATTTGAAAGTGGTAACGAAAATTCACCTAACAATCTACAACATAAAAAAACAGTACTTGTTAGGGTTTAAGATGGGTAATTAGGAGTCAAGGATAGGGGTATTACTTAATGGTTTAGGGTTTATAAGGGATTAATGGCTAAGGGCTTAAGGGTTAATAGGGTATTCGTTATCCAAGAGGTAGGTGTAATTAGGAGTTGGTATTCTATATCGAGCAGCCAATGTGGGTGAGATCAAGAAACAAACACAACAAATAAATGCGGTGAAACTCATGCAATTTAACAAGATATTTAAGAATATGTGGAAAAAAATTAAGATTTTTTTTTATTTTTCTTAACATGTAGGATGAGAAGCACTTGTTACTTTTAACCCCCTAACTACTCACATGTAGGATTTATTGAGGAATTTGGATTTCCTTTTAAACATTTACAAAAACAATCTACAGTGTGTCTATAGTTTCTATAGTGCCTTTTAATTGTTGTTATTAGAAGTATCCTTATTTTCAAGCCCTTGCATCTTTTACAATGAAATAACTTTTTTCAATCCTTTTAAACCCTCGATGCCAATCCCATGTCTCCTTGTCCTACTTGTAGAATGTTGTGTGACATTTTTCCTCACCAAATTTTGTATTATAAATAGTACAAAATAGGCCCTACGGCCTTTAAAAACCATTGCAAGTATAGCAACAATGTCGAAGCTATTAGATATTCAGGAATACAGATAAAGCATTATTTGAGTAAAACATCAGTTATCTGACACCATAGTTTGGTCAACCGTTTAGTATCCGACGATGCATCACATATCCGACGGAAGTTGGGCTATAAAAAAAATGCATGTAACTTTCGACAATTTTTCCAATTTTATCCTTATTGTCAGATTTCGTCGTCGAATGTTTTGCCCATATAAGTTAATGCAAGACCAATTTCAACTACTTGGATCCTCAAACAAACTTCAAAGGCACACCATTTAGATGTGCAAAAACATCAAGAAACTATTTGGAACATATGTCTTTGTTTAGGCTAAGGACCTTTATATCCTCTAGGTTTGATTGCCATGGATTGAAGGGTTGTTTTTTTGGTGTTTCTCAAGACTTGTAGGTTTGATTCTGTAGTACCATAAAGAAATGAAACATTGGGGTTCAAAATATTCAATGAAGGACTTCAAAGGCTCATCCTCAACACAAGAAGTAGCCTTAAAATGTACAACCTGAGGTGTGGGGTGTAGCAACAGTACAATAACTATTCTATCAATTGATCTTGTTCGAGGAAAATATCTCAACATTGTATCCAGTTAGACAAGAAGCAAATATTCATTACATACTTCCAAAGTAACAATCACTAAAATATGTTCATATTGTTGAAAGAAACAAGGGATCAATGAGCCAAGTCCTATTGCAGTTACTTGAAAATTTTCTAATGGGTATAATGGGTGTCGCTAGTACCATTACTAGAGCCAAACAATTACTTCACTAGACATATAAATGAGAATTTCCCGTATAGGAATTTTATAAAAGAAATTGAATGATCATTAAATTTGAAAGTTACCATTTGGTGAGTTGCATTTTTTTTAATTCCCAAAATGTTATGAGCAAGGTACTGTTATAAACAAGAGGACTCTCAAAAACTAGTATATCATATTAATTTTTTTTTCTGTGTTATGACATCTTTCTCAGAGGTTCGAGGGATATTATAGCCAGCATGGATTGTCCTTGTCAGCTAACACTAAGCAAGGAGGTTTATGTTTCCAATAAGTATTTTTGGGGATTTTGAGGGATAATGAGAAAAAAAATTGATGAGGTGGAAGCCATGGTGCTTCAAAATAAATTGTGCGCTTACAAATTTTAACAAACCCACCTATTCAAACCCATGGTTGTTTCTTTTAGGGATCGTTGGGTATATATACGCATCATTATTAGAGATGCTACTATTTTCTTCATCTTGTATGATGTCCTGGGAATCAAAACCAGGTAGGGAGCACGATAGCCGCCTGTCCCCATCACCTGGCCTAAAATCCATCGACTAAACGAGTGACTATTATAGGATTATGCCAATGTAACAACCACATTATTGTCTAATCATATAGAAAACAAGGAGGGCTGCTAAAGGCAGCAAGTCCCTGCCTTTAGATGTTGAACATCAATGCCTATGATAGGACCAACTCTTTGAGCTCATTTAGTTTCAATTTAGCCATAATCTATTGACGTTGAGTAAGCCCCAATTTCAATAGCAACAAATAGAACCATTATTTGCTATGGGCACTAACTTTGCCGCGAGCTTATCTCTAAGCTCGATGATCTTCATAAGGTAGCCATTGTGTCTTTACACCTTGTTTATACTTTGAACCCAGTTACATCTGTCACTTAAATTGGGAAAAGAGCATAAAATCTCTCATTACATATATTTGCTGGGGTACGAGGGAGATCACCGAAGGGTCCTCTTTTTATGGGTCCGAGAAAGCGTTAATTATTTTCATCAGGGTCCGTAGCTCTTTCCCGACAAAGGAGGGGGGGAAACGGCTGATCCATTATTGCGTCCAAGATGACATGAACACTATTTTGAAGGGTCGTTCTATACGGAGACCTTGACACATCTATGAATTCCAAAGAGTTGAACAAACCTGGATCATTATTATAAAGCATACATTGTATGCACATTCAATAAACGCAATATAAGAAGCATGCTTGAGTTTTCAAAGGGGTGGATGGATTCATGATGTGAAAGGGTTGGGGATATTATTAATCACCTTGATTAATTTTGCATTTTTTAAAACCCAAAGCCTTAACCAAGATTGGAAATATTTAGTATTAAATTTTAAGATGGCTTAACTAACACACATTAGCTCATTCCCATGGATACATGTGTTTTGTATTTTATAGATGCCAAATATTCTTATCAACGAATGTAAGTGTCAATGTTTCAAAATGAAGTTGCCGCATACCAAAACACCTCCATTTTCAAGGTAGGTAGGGATTATATTTAAAATGATTAAATATTGTTTTAAAACACCTCCATTTTCAAGGTAGGTAGGGATTATATTTAAAATGATTAAATATTGTTTAAAAAAAAAAATTGGACTCTTTTGAGATTTGCTAAAAGAATAAATGTAATAAAATTTGATGTTAAGTTTTATTGTGTGCTTTTACCATGGATTCCAAAATTGCATGAAACATATAGAGGCCGGTGGTGAGTGTGAGAAATCAAAGAGGTCATTTGTTTTGTTGTTTTCGGAGGAATCATAATGGGGCCACTCTAGTATTAGAAAGCTAAGCGGGCATACACTAATAAATACAAATCGTGATATTTATCCTTCCCACCCATCATACTGGACAAAAGACAACAATCAGTCGCGGTTCAGTTAGTGGAACTTTGCAGTTACTATGTGTCAATTACCAACACACATTGAAAGTGCATGTTGCACATAGGTCAATTTAATAGCTCTCCACGTTCCTACACCCATCAACACAATAACTCTCCATGTTCATGTTCTGGAAAAGGCAGTTTCTCCATTCCAATAAACCACTAAACTATTCCAGTAAATACCATGAGACTCCATTGCTCCTTGTTGTGCTCATGTCAGTTAGCTTCATGGAGGGTGATATAATTTCTTGTAACAACAATGAATGTTGCCATGCCACAATGGTAGATTCATAGAATAACATCATATGCGGCCAATAGAACTCCATCATAGTCCATCAAAAAAATATGCAAGTTTGAATATGAACTCACTGTACCTTTGTGCTTCGTTCGAGTAGCAGGATGAAATCACACCTGAAGACCGGATAGCGAGTCACCTCTTCTAGAAAGAGAGGCATCTCGTTCAGCCTCAGATGACGGTATACCTTCACATTTGATTGCAGACAAGGGTGCATAAGTACTTCTGTTAATTTTTAAATCTACTTATTATTAGGGACTACTCCATTAACTTCTGCATAAAGTGCACTATTGTGTATCAACTATGTCTCGGCTACACCCTGTTTATTGTCTTGACCTATTAGTGGAATGTGCTAAATATTTGAAACAGGATGGTATTATATTTTTCCTCCTGAATGTGCTAAATATTTGAAACAGGCTGGTATTATATTTGTCCACAGGTTATAAAGTAAGATATTGCATGCTTTGCCATTTGTACGTGTAGTTGCAGCGTTAATGACAGTCCTGGAGATGTCGAAGTCAAATCTTGTAGGCTTAGGTGGTAAGAACTAGCTGGTAGTTAAAGTAGCTTTAGGATTTACTTAGGTATCAATTTAGGTAATCATGTGGGGATCAAGATTAGCCGAATAATAAAAATTATTGGATGGAACCAAAGGACACACCTAGGCTTGAAACACGCTGGTATAGAAATATGCTATCGCATGAAAACCAAATGGAGGATCGAGCTCTCATGTTTCAGAACTTGCTCAATGGATATTATTAGACGATGCATTGTTTTCACTTTAACATGTATAAACATTGGTATCACAAGCATGAAATATAATGAATTTTATCTCCTATGGAAATGAGATTTAGGGTTTTGTATGCATGTGAAATAAAGAATTTAAGTAAAAACCAAGATTTTCATTTCTGGATCTTTGTGTATGCAGGGAAGCGAGAAGCTACCAAATGTTAGTGTATGTAGGGAACCAAGAAGCTACCCAATGTTAGTGGATGGAGCTATGAGTTTGATAGCTAGCGATAACAGCGATGGAGTGATAGTACAGCTAGCGTCCTAAAAGAAAAATAAATTTTTCTGGATGAGGGATCTCGCCACTGGAGACTCGATCCATGAGGAACACTTTGGTAAAATCCACATTGCAGAACTCAGAGTGAAGCTTCTCTCCTCCAGAAAGTAGAAAACGCGGGTAATCTAACATAACAATTTGCGAATTCACAATCAATAAAAGAAGCAAAGGGTAGGAATGCTTAAATAAAAAAGTTTTTATGTGTTTTTGTTTGTGTTTAATTATGTATATGGATGAGAGACATTTATACAATGCTTTGAAGAAAGAGAAAGGACCTGCAGGAAAGAGAAAGTACGTGCAGGATAATATGAGTGAGAACACATTGCCCACGGGGACTTCACTCAGTGAAATTCTCACATATCATGTGCAATCGTGGGATATTAAAGAATACCCTTAATTGTGGTAGATATTGAACCAAACTATTTCTGTTGAAACCCCCTCCAAATACCTAAAACCTCCCCTCGACCTTTTTTTTATACCCCAATCCTTATAAACCACCCTACCATCCCCCCCACCTTAAACCCCCCATCCCCCCAATACATGCAATATATTGGTTCGATTTTTGACAATTTTAAAACCCACAATATGAACTAACGTGCTATGATATTGGTCAACAAGTGAAGCCCCCATGACATTGCCTTATGATATAAGCTCCAGCTCCATTAATGAATCAAATCCATCTACTCCAATGAAATCAGCGACAGATTTGAATACGAACTCATAATATAGTATACTTAGCCATACATGGAGTTCTTCACATGTACACAGGAAATGGTGCTGCATCTTATGCCCAGAATTCTGAGAGACAGAGATATGTTTTCTGTGCTAGATATTTACAGAGAAGGCTGCGACCTGTCTGCACTGCAATCCAGTGAGCGGAGATATAGACAACCAAGGTAATCGTTGGCTTGAAAAAATTTGTATGATGCATCTATTTCTCTTAGTGCATTGTTGTTTGGCTTCTAGACAAGTGGCCAACATGCTAGCACTCACACTAGTCACACAATAAGAGAAAGCACTTGTCACTTAAGAGGTGATGTTTATATTGTATGAAGGATACTAATATGTGAAGACTTCCATATCCAAACATTAAATGTTGCTAAAGTAATGTTAACCTTAGCGTTAACATTAATTCACTATTACAAGTATTCTTCATCTTATAAATGAAACTTTGGATTATATTTCCCTTTAATTTGGCTCCCGCATCGTTATGAGGCCAAATAAGAAGTTTAAGTGGTTGATTGGTGGATAGGGAGGCCGATGTTCTCAATTGGTAGAGAAAGCGGCGTTAATAAAGCAGTTAATGATGTTGATTGGTGGAGAAAGCCACCGTGAATTGGTTCAATGTAGAATTAAGGAAAAATGTTTCATCTTTGTTTTTGTTTTGTGTGCAAACTAATTAAATCGATGAATACTATAGTCCCTGCTAACCCTGGGCAGGGACTAAGAATACACTTATAACTTAAAGTGTAATCTCGATGGAAAGATTTTGTGATCTTTTTTGAGTCGATGGGAAGAGTGTAAAATGTTTGGTGTTTCTCCACCTTAGTTTCAAGTTAAATAGTCCATAGTTTAATGCCCACCTAGTGATGAATTTTGACAGGAAAAATGCCTATTATGGAGCATTTGGACCGTCAAATATGGTTTATAATTTTGGTTAACCATCATTTATGAAGGGTAATGGAATTTTCAAAAGGTAAAAGGCTATAAAATTTATAAATTGTCATTATATTACTAATATTATTTTTATATTACTAATAGTATTAATATATTTATCTCATAAAAAATAAGACTTTCTAAATTCCAACGTCCAAACCATACATTCACTAAAAATTAGAAACATCTATTAAATTAGAATTATTTAGCTTCCTTTTTATTTGCAAGTTGCATTGATTTTTCCTAAAAACATAAAAACTCATTTTACTCAATGATTATTCCATTATTTTTTAATTTTTTCATTATTGCAATGAGCATCTACACTCTATAAATTTTAGTGCTCAATGCTCATTGATTACATTAACATAGTTGGGAGTTGGAAGGTAGGACTCATGGCAATTAGAGGGCCTTCGAAACATAATTCGAGAGTTATTTACATTATCAAGGTAATACACTATATTTTTGGATTTATATTTAAAGATTTGTTTAGATTCATAGGTTTACTTGAAATCTATGATTTTGAAGAATTGTTATAGAGTATGTCTATGTATTATTTAATAATTTTAAATAACATCGATAATATATGTATAGTGTTTGTATATAGTGATTGATGCAATAATTTTGGTAATTATATAGATTCTGATTCAAAGAATATTGATAATTCTCCAAAACTCGCATTGAAATTGAAATAAACATCTCTTATATTTCTCTTATCGTTGAATTTTGATTTCAGTGAGAGATTCAAATTTGAAAGCAAGTATTAAATAAGGGCATTGAAAGAAATTAATTGTGTGTGCAACCTTAAAGAATAAACAATACTCAAACAAAAGAAAAAAAGGGGCATACAAAGCTATATTTTATCTCTATAAATCAAATCTTATTTTATTATGTGTTTTTCTTATAAAACAAAAAATCCTTAACATCATTTGGTGTCATGGTTGAAGGGTAAAATTTTAAACAAAACGTTTCACGATGGGTAATATTAAAATCCAAAACGTAAAAAAAAAAAACTGATGGGTTGAATGAAAACCAAATTCCAACACTATGCCCAGCCATTCAACATGACTATTGTCAACTGAATTATTTTCATAAACTAAAAAAAATGAAAACACTAAGGAAAATTTTACAGATTTTTAGCAAAAATTAAATGCTCACACATAATTTTTTAGACACTTAGACACAAGAAGTTTGGCCAAATGACCCAAGAAAAATCCCCTAGGGGGAAAACCTGCGAGGGGAAGAGAGAGAGTGTTTAATTTTCTTCAATAAAAATTATAGAGTAGTATTATCAACAATTTCAAGGACAACTTATATCAACCTAGAAGTACAGACTTTTAGCAGAAATTAAATGCTCACACATAAATTTTTAGACACTTAGACACAAGAAGTTTGGCCAAATGACCCAAGAAAAATCCCCTAGGGGGAAAACCTGCGAGGGGAAGAGAGAGAGTGTTTAATTTTCTTCAATAAAAATTATAGAGTAGTATTATCAACAATTTCAAAAACAACTTATCTCAACCTAGAAGTACAGACTTTTAGCAGAAATTAAATGCTCACACATAAATTTTTAGACACTTAGACACAAGAAGTTTGGCCAAATGACCCAAGAAAAATCCCCTAGGGGGAAAACCTGCGAGGGGAAGAGAGAGAGTGTTTAATTTTCTTCAATATAAATTATAGAGTAGTATTATCAACAATTTCAAGGACAACTTATCTCAACCTAGAAGTACAGACTTTTAGCAGAAATTAAATGCTCACACATAAATTTTTAGACACTTAGACACAAAAAGTTTTGCCAAATGACCCAAGAAAAACCCCCTAGGGGAAAAACCTGCAAGGGGAAGAGAGAGAGTGTCTTATTTTCTTCAATAAAAATTATAGAGTAGTATTATCAACAATTTCAAGGACAACTTATCTCAACCCAGAAGTACAATATTTACTTGTAAACACAATCCAATATCTGCCTGGGAAATTGTGCAAGTTTTATCTTCCAACTGTACCGATTCTCTCCTATTCCAGTTCTACAAATAGTGCCAATTTTTGTGCCTCTTCCTGGAATCTTTTGCCAAAAACTTAGACTGTAATTCTTCCTAAAAAATCGAGCCTTGGCCTCAATGTTTTTGCAGCATACACAATAGTACATAAATTCTCTTCAACAGTACGACTACGGTAATAAGTGATAGTCATTTAATGTTAATAATCGCCCTCAAAATTCATTCCAGTAAAATGGTATACAAGTAGCTGAATTTCTCCTCGAACTATGTGCCCTTCACCTCAAAAATTTTGTTGTTGTTCTCAACTGTAGAGTGCCTTGAAATGCACGCCCTCTATCTTCTCTCTCATGTGTTCTTTCTTACTCTTCTCCAAAAGCTAATTGGAGAATAAATGTGCCTTTCCTTTGCCCCAATTCTTTTTGTTGTCTCATGAGGGTAGTTGAAGATCTCAAGATCCAAGGGTCCTAATTGAATCTTGCGATAGAAAATCAATGGATGAGAATAAATGCACTTTTCTCACAACCACAACTTATATTTAACAAAAAGTCACTTTATAACTCTAAATTGACATTAATTACACATCTCATGTAATTAATGCAATAGTCATGTCACTTTTCCTTTTTTAGTGACTTAGGCACAAAGTCACTAAGGGAACACTTTCCTAGGTACAAAATCTACACTCTCTATTACCAAAGAAGGTGGTCTATACCACTCCCAAATTATCTTTAAAGAACACAAACTTGCCCCTCTAAAAAGGTTTTGTTAGAATATCTGCAACCTGCTCATCAGTGGAAATATATTGCAACTCTAGATCTCCTCTTTGGACATAGTCTCAGACTAAGTGGTACTTGATATCAATGTGCTTCAACGTGTCATGGAATACTGGATTCTCGGAGAGTTGTATGCAAATTTGATTGTCACTATAGATAATCGTAAGCCTGAACTCGTGGCCAAATAAATTTGCCAACAACTTCTGAAACCACAAGGATTCAAAACTAGCCTAACTGGCTTCCATGTACTCAGCCTCTGCAAAACTCAAAGAAACAATCTTTTGCTTCTGACTAAACCGCAACGCTGCTATCGAGCCCAAACTACACTAGTGGAAAATGAGAGATTAGTGACCAAAAAAATTACCAAAATACGCATATCAATGACCACTTTTGGTTTGGCGATTGTTGGAGGCTAATTTGCGGTCTTTTATTACGTGACCAAAATTGATCATTTTTATTTTGGTCATTTATAGCTTGTGAGTTGGTCATTAATTTGGTCACATATTTGGTCATTTATTACGTGACCATCTTACTAGCTAATACCAATTTGTCGGATGCCCATCACTGACTATTGATCAAACCTAATTAGAAGTTGGCATAAAAGAAATCTAAATTCCATGGGGTAGAGGGCTTTTGTTTTAATTAGAAGTTGACATGAAGATTGTAAATTACATTGAGAATACGAGATTTTGGTTTATTGGTAAGTGGATGGAAGGAATAGGTTAAATGTTGGTTGGCTATCACCAAATTTGTTTATATAATTTTTATTAAAATTCTAATTTTGAATTTGAGGTATTTGTGGATTTTTATTGAATCTCTAAGGAAATATAGTGCTTTCAGTTGAATGGGGAATGGAGACAAGCAACTAATAATCAAGTGGAGACGTATGTCTTACTCATAAGCTTGGAATTCATTATCTCTTTCAATATTCCAAAAGTCTTGATCTTTGGTGACTCCTTATTAGTAATCACTCAAGCTAGGAAAAGGGTCTCCAAAGATGAAGCGAGTATGGAATGACTTCAAAACATAATTTTCAATTAGCTTGATCAAATCAAGAAAGTTGACCTTTTGTACCTATAGAGATATAACAACCTAGTTGTTGACAACCTAGAAAATCATGTTATTACCTTGGAATGTGGTTTTTTAATTAAAAATGGGTTCATCCCCAACGTTGATGGCTCCCCTAAGTTATCAAGTATACCACATTCAACGTTATTATGGAGCATTTGATAGGTTCGATGGGCATGATTTTCATCAAGTGTGACTTAAATGTGTTAGGTGTGAGTCATAGAGTTCATTTAATCCCTCACTTGGGACTCCCTTCTCACAACTTCCTCCTTGTTTCTCCTTCAACTTCAGCCACCTTCTTTATGGCATTGAGTTTCCTTCCTTACTTCGCTTGTGGGATATGTCTGTGAGGGGATATATGCATAGCAAGTGTGAGCAGTGGTGGTTTTGGCATGGTCTACGGTTGGTTTCGGTTGGCCTATTCAATAGTAGGATTTATGGCATTGGTATATAGGTAATTTCCCAAAAAAAATCTCTAACTTAGATTTAGCACAAGCTTGTAGTGCAATTGGGAGGTTGGGTCTATCCACTCTCTAGTTTGTTCCTATGACTTCGTTTGGGGGATTGATGAAAGGATTGGGTGCTATGAAAACCATAGCGGGTTCTTGCCTCACTGAGGAACAGAGTGACATTCATGAGTTTAGAATCATCATGTGCAATCTCAACTTGCACATAGAGGGGGTCATCATAGAAGTAGAGCATATCTCATCCCATGTTGTGCACTTTAAAAGTTACGGTTAACTTCTCCAATTGACCTTGTTACTTCCCAAGTCGGGAAGTAACGAGGTCAATTGGAGAAGTTAACCGTCACTTTTGAAGTGCACCAAGAGATTCTACTGGTGTGTCATTCTTAGAACATCATGTTTGAAGATTCAAAGGCAATTGAATAGTATAAGTACTTTTTGGTCTACAACTTGTTACTCAGAGGAAGTTTGGAAGAGAACCTCTATGGTATGTAGCATACCAATTCTTGTGCATTTAACATGTTATATCCTTGGAGATGTTTATCATTTTTAGTGATAATTTTTTTTCATGGTTCTGAAGAAATGTTGTTTTACAGGAGGAAAGGATAAGCCATCAGTCCATTGAAAAGAAAGGCATAAAGTGGCCATTGGAATTGCTAAAGCATTGAATTATTTGTATGATGGTTGTTCTCATCCTATCATCCATGGAGATGTGAAATCATCTAATATTTTTCTATGTTAATACTTTGAATCACATGTATTGATCTTCGTGAGAAAAATAAGTTCTCAAGCTTCCATGGAATCATTTATATCTTTTGGTTAGAGATGCTATAATATGATTTTCTAGATCAGCAGTTTGGAGCCTCCTCTTTGGATGGATCATTAACTTTGGGTGCTCTATAAATAGTTGTCAGATTTTGGGCTGGACAAATGGGCTTCAACGACATCTGCATACATCACATGTAGTGATGTTGTAGGTACATTTTGGTAAAGATCCATTTTTTTCTTCCCATTAGCTATTTCTTTTGGAAAAAATGTCATTTATATGAACCACTAACCAGAACATTTCATAAAAGTAGCTTCTAATATATCTCATGTATTTGGGTCCATATTATTTCATGTATGGCAAGGTTAACGAGAATCCAGACGTATATTCCTTTGGAGTAGGTCTTCTAGAACTAATAATTGGAAGAAAACCAATCAATAGAAACAATCACAAGGGCCAAGAAAGACTGGTTATGTGGGTACGGTTCTAGTGTCGTTACTCGTTTTGTGTTTAATAATCTTTGGTTCATTTGGTTTCTTTATCTTGGTGCAAAATATTATCTCTGAAAATTTCAAAATTTAGGCAAGGCCATTACTGGCAGTTGGCTCTGTTCAAGATCCAATTTTAAAAGATGCTTATGACATGAGTGAGATGAAGAGAATGGTCATTAGTGCAACATTTTTTCTAAGGAAGGATTCTCATCTTTGACCACAAATGAGCCGATTAATTACTCTTATTCTCTTTAGTTGCATATATATGTTTAAGTTTCTTATCTTATGTCAAATTTGGTGTGTTGATGAATTTTCCTTTCCTATTGGAAGTGAGTGCTAGAATTGTTTTTCCACATAATAAAGAACAATACATGAAATAGTGAGTTGATAGTCTTCTGAACTAGGGCCAAGGGTGTTTTAATATAGTGTTTAGGGTGCCATAACTAAACATTTGTTCAATGTTTTAATTTGTAGAATTGTCACGCTTACACAGATTAGGCCTGAATGCTTTGTGAGTTGTAGAAAAATATACAAAGCCTCCATTTCCATTAAGGACCTTAATTTGTAGAATCACCATGCTTACCCATATCATCCATACTGAATGTTGTTGGTGGGATATAGAAAAATATACAAAACCCCAATTGCCAATAATGACCTCCATATTGCCAATAATTACCTCCATTTATCATAGTTTTTTGTATCTTCTGTTTTTGGAAAATGCATCTTATATTTCATTAATGGACAAAAGGGAATACATCATATATCAGGCCAAAGCTTGAGTATGCAAATTACCCCTCCTAGCATACACAAAAAGAGCCAACATATCTTCTTTGGCTCCAATTCATTTAAGAGTAGATATCTTTTCTAGGGATACCTATCCTAGCTAAAATATGGATTGCTAGATCATATTGTACATTTTTTAATTGGAGTTATGAAATATTTCAAGAGCATGAATATGTTGTTCCTATATTATTAAAGATAATGATAAAAAACATGACCCAAGCTATGAAAAATTTCAAACATTAGAAACAATATGGTGTTACTATTGTTATGTTCTAAAGAACATTTCAAAAAACCTTGTCATAGCATATACATAATCCAAATCTGTATTGTAGCTTAGATAGCTATATAAAGACAAATAACAATAGAGAACATGTAGTGTTTGACGTATATAACCTGCAAATATATATTTAAAATTGATCTATTATCAACCAATTATGTGTATTTGATATATATTTGGTCAATTCATGTTGAGTTGTGACTCTACATTAATTTACTAAATTCTAACACTGCAAATGGATTCAGAGACTCCTTGATTCAGAGACCCCCAAGGGGTCTTTGAATCCATTTGCAGTGTTAGAATTTAGTAAAATGTACAAATTCATTGTCAAATTTGTAATTTTTTCCATTGTCGGAGTGACACAACTAAAAATGACCAAATAAATGACCAATTGTAATCTGGTCATTTGTAGTCTAGATATCTCGTGATCAAATTTGGTCATTTATCTTGGTCGTTTTAGTTGGTTTTTATCCGGTGACCAAAAGTGGTCATTTATCTTGTTCGTTTTTAGTTAGCTCACTTAAAATTATCAAATTTTGGTCATTTATCCCTTTAAAAAAATTGTGGTGACCAAATTTTTTGGTCTCATGGTCACTAATCTCTCATTTTCCACTAGTGATAAAACAACAACTAGAAGTGCTCTTTTGGTCCATCACACTTCCTGCCTAATATGAATCTATGAATCCAATCAAACTAACACCATATATCCTCATATAGTATGGATCATAATCCATTGTACCAACAAGATATCTCAACATATGTTTTGCATCTATCAAGTGCACTCTCCTAGGCTCCACCATAAACTGATCGAGAGTGTTCACTGCAAAACATAGATATAGCCTGGTGTTGACCAAATACATCAACAAAACCAATGAGTTGACGATATAGGGTAGGATCCACCAACTCTCCCTCATAAGCATGAAGCTTCTTCTGGTTGGTGATCATTAGTGTGGTCATTTACCTACAGTCCTCCATCCTAAATCTCCTCAAAATATCAAGCACATACTTTCCCTTCCCAAAGAAAAGATGTCTGAGCTTATGTCGAACCTCGAATCGAAAAAAACAATGAATCAACCCAATTTATGTCATCTCATACCCTGAATCAAGATCTATCTTGCATGTTGTAATGACCCTCTCCTCATTTGTAATGAACACGTCATCTAAATATATGTTGGAGGAGCCTAAATATACTAGCCGACTATGTCCTTTGACCAACTACTTGTAAAGTATATCAATAGATTATGTCGACATAATATATTGATATACTTTACAAGTAGTCGATCGAAAACCTAGTCGGCTATCCGACTTAGGCTCGAGGTCGGCTGTCCGACTTAGGCTCGAGGTCGACATACTACTATTGATATACTTTACAAGTAGTATGTCGGAGGACCTAGTCCGTTAGCCGACTTAGGCTCGTCCAACAATATAACATAAGAATGTGTAGATCATCACCAACCATAATGTAGTAAAGGTTTGGATATTCCTCACTCTTATTGTTATGAAGAAAACTTCCTATGGCTTGGGGTACCACAACATATAGAGTAACCACAGAAATCAATCCCTTCCCACTATGCAAGAGAAATAAACATCTAACACTAAAGGATCTCGAAACATACCTTATTTTGGATGGTTGATGTAGATCCCTATTGAGATTTTCCAATCTCGTTTGTGTTAGCAATTTGCTCTCTCAACAATCAAAAAACAAGACAAGCATGCTATATAATAGTGTTAGACCTACTCTAGCATAGATAATCAATAACGTATGAGCATTTAAAAGCATCCATGGATTCAATATTCATTTAAATATGCATTATTGGATAGGAAAAGATATTTCTATTAATATAAATCAGATATTACAAGAATGACAACCTCTGTCGGCATGTATGTGAACCAGAGAAACTGATTCCTCCACTTGGGCCTCCACCACTTCAATCCTCCATTTATCGATAGCAAGCTCACAAGCAAAGGAAATATTCGGAAGAACACAAAGTGCTCCAAGGGACAAAGGGATGTAGACTCAATTATAAGCTCCAACAACAATGGACTATAGTTTTCTTGCTCTTTAATTCCTCTCCCTTCAATGTATCCAAAGGGTTCCTTATATAGTGCTTCAATGGGGTAATAGAAGGTCAAAACCGAGCGATCTCAAGGCATATGGAAGGGCAAGAGACAAGTGACTTGGCTCCACATCAAGGAAAAATCCAAAACTATTTGTCCTTTTGAGCACATCCCGATGTACATGGGTTTAAGGGTCATATCCGTGTATATACTCGAGAATAGGTTTAAAAGTCGTGTATGGAAAATAATGCATGCTTTTAGGGATGATCTTGGAAACATCAAAGGTACAAAAATGGTCCATGGGATCCAAAGAGTCTGTAGAGGGACAGGGAAGGCCATAAATGTGTGATCCACCATGTGTGGTAAAATCAACTGTAACAGGTGCCCCCTAATGTGTGAGGTCAAAAGGGTGTTACAATGGCCGAAATACATTATAAGTCCATCCCAAAAGTGGAGTGATGAAGAACTAGGTGGAAGAACTAGCCATACAATAGTATAATACAATAATCAAACTCTGCACATGACTACAAGTACATACAACAGTCCCGGATACATAAGAGTACAATGGCCATGAATAGGCATGATACAAAATATGACATGTGTGGTAATCACCACATACAATATAGATAGATGAGAATCTCCATGATGAAGATATCCAAAGGATCATGATCTCCATGAAAGTTGAAGATATACAATGGATCAAGATATCCATAATGACTGAAGATATCTGACATACACTGGAATCAAGTCACGAGAGCTGAAATCTCATGAACATTGGCATGATCAAGGAGGTAGCATATATGAAATGCCACCAATTTAGAAGGTCTTATACACAATCCGCTACGATTACATGTCCTACTATGTGAATAGAGGTGTCGAGGTTGAACATAGTAGTCCATCATCTGATTACCGATCATTAATGTATACCGTTAACAGACGCAAGATCACCCACCGATAATGAAAATGGGAATCAGGGTACTAGAGTGAAAACTAACAAGTGTGAATAAATATGTTGAGGTCAAACACTTGAAAGAATCCATCGATTAGGGGACATCAATGTATTCCCAAAATTTTCAATGGCGAGAGAACCTGCCACTGATGATTGCAAGTCTGAAGGCACTCAAAATGACTCTAGACTCCTATCCCAGAATAAATGATCTGAATTCAATGGGATGAAATCCACTGGAAGGAAGGAATTAAGGAATCCCACATCATCCAACATGATGTACTCAGCAAAGATGTATAATGTGGAAGGACTCGATCATAATGTGCATGAACCAGTACCAGTACTCAGAATGGTCGACATGCAAAGTCAAGAGAACTGAGGAATGACCAACTTAGGTTTCAACTTCCTTTGAACAAGAGCATAAAGGAAAATGGTGACTGAATGTAGGTAGCATAGACTCAATATACAAAACTGGAACATCTCTACGACACAGGAGGCATCGACAGAGGCTCCATAGGGACTGGAAGCTTAACTAGTCAGTGGAGATAAACTCAAAGAAACGAGTACAACTCCTAAATTCAAACTATTAACCCAACCAACGGATGTGATATATACTGCTCTGTTTGAAGGTGACATGACTCGACTGCTGCCAAAGATAACATCTTTTCCTATGCACCTTTTTGGTTTTTTTATTGTTTTGGACTTTCTCAAATATTTTGAAAATCTTGAAAAAGAATAAAAGTGCTTTATAGTTACAGACTAAGAGGAGACGAGTGTCAAGGGGAAAACAAACTAGTTCCAAGCAGTGGAACATACCTATTCTCAATGCAAGGACACATGTGTAGGATAACGACACTCGGGGGAAAGTCCCCTGCTGATAAAAATGGGGAATCAAGCTACAAAGGATATGTAAAATGGATCTGCTTTGCTAGAAATGAGACAAGCTCGGGCTATATTGCTGATAATCAAAGTCAGGGAAGCCAACATAAGGCTCAATAAGGTAAGCAAAACTCATGATAATGCAATTACAACTTGACATAAGGGAGTCCTGGTGAAAAAGGCCAGCAAAAAGATCAAGAGGAGTATGAGGCTCTTACGGAAAGTGATGGCGATACTATACAAAGGACTCCCACACCCTAAAGGAAAAATGTCGGCATGGGCACCAAATGCAGAATAGGAGCTAACTAGGGCACCCAGGTATGGTTAAGTTCCACCATTCACATCATGTCACTTCTAAAAGCAATAAGAAGGTTCTATGACAAGATAGAATGGGTTCGTACCTAAGGTTACAATGAAAAGGTCATAAGGTCATGCAAAGTGCAAACGGATGTGAAACCTAACATATATGCCAGTTTAGACATAATACCTGAAATCGACATGAATGGGTCAAAACCACGGTCAAACTGTGCTCAAAACGGACTCCTACATCATCAAATTAGTCCAAAACGATCCAAAATGGTCAGAAACGGTCCAAAACTATAGAAAGTCGGTAAAAAATTTCAAAAATTTCAAAAAAATTCTATAAATAGTAAAAAATTCAAAAATTCCTTATCATTTGAAATTTTTACCCATTTGAGCTCAAAAATTCCAATGCAAATTTCGGGAGCATCGTCCGACGAAATTCGACACCGTTTGTTCTAGGTAACTCCTCATGTCGTCCTCTTCCCATTTCATTCAAATTTTTTAAGTTTCCATGGTTAATTTCATTTTCTAGGCCAATCTAAAGTATGCATTTTAGCCCATGCAGATATCGGGGTTTTTTCCGTGTATAGGGCTGGCCATACAGGAAAAACCTCCGAAACCACGTACATACATGGCTGTTTTGCAAATAGTCACGTATGCGGCCGAAAATGAGGATTTCTAAGGAAAATAATAACAAAAAATCATGTTTCCTGTGCAGGATGGTTCTAGAATGGAGGGAGAGGGAACATGGTGATGTAGAAGAGGTTGTACAAGGTGACTTAATGGCTCAACAAGCTCAACGTGCATGTGGTTTATATAAGTTTTAGTTTTTTGGCAGCCTGAGGGCCAAACCAAGACTCCTGCAGATGCTAGTGGATTACTGGGATCCAGACTCCGAGTCTTTTAACATTGATGGGATGTCGCTCAGTATAGAGATTGAGGACATATACTTTATTACTGGATTATCCTAATGATGAGAGGTGGTATATATCGTATCTCGCAGGCCAGGTGGTGGCTTGACTATTGATGAGTACATTGCGGTGTACTGCTTTCCGAAAATGGAAAAGGTTGGGAGTCAAATCCCAACAAACTCGATCCAGGTGCTGGGACTGAAGGCCATACTATTGGCACTCGGCAGGATAGCCAGACTAGCTTCACTCCACTAGGCCTCGTAACCATTGATGTTCTATGCGGTGGAGTGTATGAGACCCATAGTGTACGACTGGAGCATTGTGCTATTGAGTAACATGAAGTAGCAGCTCAGTGACTGCAAGGTGGGTAGGGTGAGAAACTTTGGTTTCAACAACATACTAAGCACGTTCTTCTTTGAGCGTGTACTGAGGCTAAGCCCTAGAGTGGAAATTCCTCCACACGGAGTTCGAGATATGGCCCAACGACGTTGGGAAAATTTTATGCACAGACTAGGCAGAGGTAGGGTGTCTAACCCCTACCCAACGAACTTCTTTCCATGGTGGCGGAGGCAGATCATTGCCATCGATGACTACCCCTATGTAGGGATAGATTTCCAGGGAGATCCAGACATACCCCTACCACCAGGAGTGGCATATGGCGACATAGGTAACGAATCCCAAACCCTCTTTTTAAGTTTTTTTTTTTTTATTAATTTTTTTTTGTGTTTTTTGATATATTGACTCAAAAGACATGTTTTGGTGTGATGAAACATAGTGACAATATGTCATGTGTATGCAGATGTTGTACCATGAAAAACTGATGATTTTCCTCGTCATAGAAGGAGGGGAAGAGGAGACGACATCATAGGTGTAGATGCAAAGAAGATGCTCCAAAGCATCCACACAAACTTTGTATGCTTGACACACAGGGTACCCATGGCACAAGTTGAGGACTTGCCTGAGGCCATGCAGCGTTATGTGGTTGGTGTACCATGGGCATGGGTTCAATTATTTTGATGGCTAGCTAGAGCCATGGTGTGTTACCATGATCAGAAACCCCCTCTTGCTCCTCAGGCTTAGAGACCTGAGAGTATTTCTTTTTGTACTACCGTGTATTATATTTTAGTGGCTCGGAAGCCCCAATTTTGTATTATGACACTTAAGTATTATGACGTCACATTTTGGATGTTTAATGAAAAACTTTTATGATGATCGATTTTATTTATTTACATGTGTGTAAAATGTATGTTTGTGATATGCTTATGGTCTAAGAAACAAATTCCAATCTAACACATAGTTAGCATATGAGTCAGTAGCTTGATTAAAAATTCTTGAAACATGTATGTATGTTATATTCTCAAATTGATGTTCTAGCAATCTCACACGTAAGAATCTTCGCAATAATGTTGGATCCCTAATACGATACAAGCCATTAATCTATGAAACCACTAACTGTGAATCAAGACGTACCTCAAGAGAGAGAACGCCATGTGAAATGGAATCCCGTAATAACTCGATAATGGAACTATATTCAGCAACATTGTTTGAAGAAGGCAGTAAACATATGCCTCCTGAAGACAATACTTTACTCATAGGAGTGTAAATCACCCAAGCAGCCGAAGCTGAGTTTTGAGTGTGATGGCTAGCACCATCAACAAATCCTATGTAAGTGGAAGACTCCATCGACATCTGCCATAAGAAACAAAAGATAATCAACAAACCCGATCACCATAAGAAAACATAACTATGCAATTCAAAAACTATACAATAATATACAACAATCAGCCCTTGCTAAAGATCATGCATAGTATTTTTTAAGATAGAGCCCATTTCTAGGCTCCACCAAGGCTGTCCCTTCAAAATCTACCAGCTCATAGGCGCCCTTCTCTAACACACGTTTGACTACATAAGGACCATGCCACATGGGATTAAACTTCCCTGCCCCCAAGGGTTCTTTAGCTTGATCCCACAACAGGACCAAATCACCTTCACTAAACTTCCTCGGATGGACAAAATTATCATATTGGACCTTAACGCGACACTTATTTACTTCTAGAGCCACTAAGGCATCTCGGCGCTACTCATCAAGCTGCTCTAAGTGGACCAAATGCTCCTCCAATGCGAAAGTGTCTGGTGAAAGCTCTATAGCTAGCTTCAATGAAGGGATTTCACATTCAACTGGTAAGACAGACTCCACCCCATGTATGAGCTAATATGGAGAGAAACCGGTGGCAGTCTTAACCACGGTTCTATAGGCCCACAAAGTAGGATATAACATGATATGCCAATTTGTCTTGCTTTGTGCGATGGTTCATTGAAGAATAGACTTAAGTGATTTATTCACCGCTTCAACCTGTCCATTCACTTGAGGGTAATAAGAAGAGGAGTGCTCTTGCTTTAACCCTAACTTTGAAGCCAACTCTTCCATCATTTTATTCTGAAAGTGCCTACCATGGTCAGTGACAAGCTCTTTTCAGAATGACGAACTGAGTAATAATTTGGTTGAAAATGAAATGCACGGCTGTCTCACCATTGGATTTAATCATGGGCATAGCCTCTGCCCATTTCGTGAAATAACCAACAGCCACTATAATGTGATGATGCCCCCCAGCCAAAGCTAGGTTGCAATCCATGAAGTCAATCCCCCACTTAGTGAAGGGTCCGACAGTGATAATAGTATGTAACGGGGAAGGATTTGAGCGCATATTGCATGCAAACACCTGGAAAGGGTGACACTTCTTGACCGCATTTACACAATCTTTGAAGATCGACGGCCAAAAATATCCCACTCTCAATATTTTTTGGGCTGTAGAAAGCCCAGATAAATTACCACCACACGCCCCTCCATGGCAATCATTCAGCACAACCTTAGCCTCATCATGGGTTAAACAACGATGTAAAATGGAATCTACCCCACGGTGATACAAAATGTTATCCACTATAAGGTAGTTCTTAGCTACATGACGAAATCGTCATCGCTCATCCCATGAAAGGTGAGTAGGGACCTTCGGTGTTTGAAAATATACAATGATATCCCCATACCATGGGTCCAAAGTTGAGATAAGGAAGATATGATCATCGAAAAACGTATCCTCATAAACCTCCTCCTCCTCCACACCTAGAAAAATCAGATATGAGCTCCGCAAAGATCAATGATTTCTTCGATTCCGCCGAAACAAATTTGAGATTGAACTATTGAAAAATAAAAATCCATTTATTTTATTTTCCCCCAATCATCCTTCTAGTGAGGATGAATTGGAACGGATTCACACGAGCTACCACCAAGGTCTGGCGAAGGAGAATGTAATGTCTCAATCTTTGAACCGCATGAATGGTGGCCAAGGCAAGTTTCTCCACATGGGAATAATGGATTTCAGCATCAACAAGGTTTCAGCTCAAATAATATATGACATGCTCATGGAGCTCCTCATCCTCTTGAACCAAAACCATACCAATCTTCTCCATGGACATGGCCACATAAATAAAAAAATGGTGGCTATAGTCAGGTGGACTAAGCACAGGGGCCAATGCTAAGGCTCGCTTAAGAGCATCAAAGGACTCTTGGGTTCGCTCATCCTAGCAAAAAGTAGTGTCCTTTTTTAAAACATGCACAAAGCCTTTAGTTAAATTGGAAAATTAACCATGAATCTCCGCAAGAAATTCACCATGCATTGCAAACACTGAAGATGTCTAATATTATGCAGGGGAGAAAATTGAAGTATTGCCTCAACCTTTAAGGTATCGAATCTTATACCCTCCTTGGATACAATGAACCCTAGGAAGTGACCAATAGTTACACAAAATATGCACTTATGAGGATTTAACCTAACCTGGTAATGGCGGCATCTTTCGAATGCTAATATCAAATGGTATGGATGATGCACTCTCAGACAAGAATGAGCAGCAAGGTCATCCAAATACACTTTGATAATCATTTTGAGATCATGAAAAATTAAGGTTATAGCCCACTGAAATGTAGTTCTGGTGTTTTTAAGACCGAAAGGCATATTCCGATATGCAAAAATACCCCAAGGAAAAATAAATGTAGTTTTATGTTGATCCTCGATTTTGATCTGAATCTGATTAAATCTAGAAAAACCATCCATGAAAGAAAATACCTCGCTTCCCGCACACTCATCCAAAATCTGATCAATAAATGGTGTGGGAAAATTATCCTTAGGACAAGCACGATTTAATTCACGGAAATCAGTGCATATACAAATCGCTCCCTGCTTCTTATCCACTGGAACGGGATTTGAAACCCACTCCGTCTGAGGAACGAGATAGATAAAACCAGATTTTAACAGCTTCTCTATCTCAGCCTTAATAACGGGTGCTTTTCTAGGATTCATGGCACGCAAACGTTGTTGAAACGGCTTTGCATTTGGATAGGTCTTAATCTCATGTTCGATAATATGAGGGTCAATACCTGGCATTTCTTCATATGACCAAGCAAAGATGTCACGAAACTCTTTAAATAGCTCGGTATACTCCTTGATCTAGGGAACAATCCACCCCAATGTAGACGTTCTCAACTTTCCCAGGATCACGAGAAATATTGATAGGAATAGTAGGTGATAAATTCACCATGTTCTCATCGACCATCTTACCAGGAGAGCCCAATGGAACCACGGGACTACCAATCTTCTCGCTAAGAATCTCCCTAAATTCCTCACGCTCCATATGGTCAAGCTCGGGAAGAAAATATGATCAATGATGTATCTCTTCCCAAGGTGGCTCAACCCCAGACATGGCCTCAATAATGGCTTAATCCGATGGAAAAACATCATCGAGGCAATCATGTGCATGACAGAATTCAACTTCCCATGCAGGCAACACATATGGGTCTTCCTCCTCCATCCACGAAGAGGAATGAATAGGCTCTACAACACAATCAAGATTCACTTAATATGCTATCATCGTTGTAGGCAACGGCACATCCATTTCGATAGGTCCATTCAACAGACTCAGTGAAGGAAGAATCCAAGGATTTTCCATATGGGTAGTGCGAAAATACACCGAATTCAATGAGGACGAAGCCCCACCAAAACTAGATCCGATCATAAGAACAGGCATAGGAAAGCTAAAGGTTCCCATAAGAGATGGATACATACCCACACCCACACTCCCAGTTGCCGGCTGAGAATGATCGATAATCGGGATAGAAGCTCCCGATGATGAACTAACACTTGGATTACAAAATGATGTATGATCAATCGTAATGATCTTCCCATTCAATGGAAAGCATACCACTCGAAAGAGATAAGAGGCTATGGCTTGCATACTATACATCCAATTTCATCCCAACAAAATATTGTAGTCAAGGGGCACATGAACCACCTTGACCTCGATGGCGACGGTTTTCCCTCCCAATTGGACCTTAAGAGAAGGAAGAATCCCATGTGGCCGAAATGATCTACCATCAAAGGCAGTCAACATAGTAGTGGATTGAGACAACTCCGGAGAACCCAAACCCTTCCAACATGACAAAGACATTACATAAGCAACAACACCTTCATCAATCACAGTGCATTTGATGGTTATATTAAGACACTCTACATGAATCAAAAGAGACACGTGGTAAGGAAAGTGAGGTTGCAGTCCCATGGTTTCAAATTTGATAATGGAAGAAGAGTTATCATCATTAACCCTAAGAGAAGAAAGCAAGGCTTTCCTTTGTGGAGGAAAACTCTGATGTACTTCAAGCATGGACATCACACAAGGAGTTTGGCCCAAATCCTTGAAACGGAATAGTTCTTGGTGGCTCGGGAATTAGGATTGTGCCCCAAACGCTTTAGGACTCCCTTAGGAATGTAAGGTGCAACTTTAGGTTTATCCATAGGGTTTTTGATATGAAAAGGGCTCTTGGGTGGAGTGGGTTATTTTCCAAGGTCCGGTTGTGACGAACCATAATCCTTTGCATGAGTCACAACCTTAGTAGCATGCACCATGTTGATGCAACCATGACCAGTATTGGCCTCTGACGGATTTTGATCTCCACCTGATGCACAATCAGGATCAATGGTCCTCGAGTTCCTATTTTGATTATGGGGTAAAGGATTATTTAGCACAGTTGGGCCCTATGGTATGAATCTCGAGGCATCTTCCATATGAGGGCACAAGTGAGTGAGGTGGTCCTCCTTACACAAATTGCAAGGAAACTTTGCCTTACGTTTATACTGCTTGTCCCCCCAGCATTACGAGTGTTCTTATCATTATAATTAGGATTTTCGTTCTTGTTCCCACCCTTACGATTATTTTTACCCTTTTTCTTATTCCTTCTAGGTTGTTGGTTGCCCTTCTGGTCTGACGATTGCATGGAAAGTACACTCTCCATTTGGGTGGGTTGAGATGAAGCCATGGCTTGTCTCAACGTGGATTGATTGATAGATGATTGGACCACTTGGTTCACAACTGAATCCGCAGGTTTGGCACTTGTACAAGACACAATGCCATCGGCATGCGGTCCAAGCTTGATCTTGGGATCAAAACTAGATCGCAGAGCGTTAGGTATAATCTCATACAAAAGTCCAGATTGAACATAGATCAAATCCAACTCTTGCACCCTAAAGATTGCTTGTTCCTCGCTTTGGACTCCGGATGTAGAAAAATACTTCATGATGTAAGGTAACAACGACTTGAGGAACCACTCAAGGAGAAATTCCGGTATTATAAAGGCTTTAATCAACCGCTTCCCTCTATGCCACTCTTGAATATGGTCCGAGATATGTGTGGATTTGTCTTGTCGAAATGTCGACAAGAGTTCTGTACCAATGTCATAATGCACAGATAACTGAAAGTGATTGAGGAAATTCATGGCAAGGTCATTGAATAAAATGAATGCCCCCCTTGGTAACTCTATCTACCATTTCGCTGCAGGCCCGATGAGGGTGCGTTGAAATAGCCTCAAACAGATTGAATCATCATGTAAGGAAGTGGAAGAGAACCAAAGGTGAAAAGTAGTGACATGCTCACTGGGATCTTCTCTAGCTTTTCCCTTGAACTTGGGAATTTCCAAAGGAAGATTGTTAGGGACGGCCGGCCAAGCTAGGTCATGAGATACCAGATTGTTCATAAGTCTTGATAAGTTAGGTAAGTTCAACATTGTGAGGAAAGGGAGCCTAGGTTGATCCGGTCTATGCCACACTCCTTGATAGTTCTGGTTCATGTAAGGCTGATTGTTATAAATACCATGGCCTTGGCCATAATATCCTCCTCCCATTTGACCCGTATAGGGCTGCATGGAAGCATTATGATGTGGTTTACCTCGACTATGCAGTGCTACAAAGCCATAATTGGAAGAGTAAGCAGGTTGTTGGTACCCGTACTCATAGGGTTGATAGTTATGTCCATACTGTGGTCCATAAGACTGTCCATGAGAAGCCCCATAAGGTGTCCCATGGGATGTCCCATGAGAAGATCCATAGTTAGGGATATGGGGAACTCCTTGCAATGGACCATTAGACGATCTAGAAATAGGAATATGACCTCCAGAGATAAGGGGAGGTGCTTGACTCTGAGATACTACCATGCGAGCAGTCTCAGTACGAATGTGGCTAGTAGTGATATTCAGGCCCGAAGGACCACGTGAATGAGGGGGAGGAGGGGTTGTCAAAAATGCATTCAAAGGAGTAGGGTTTGAGGACGAAGGGACATGTGAAGGGATGTAAGTGGTGTTCCCTATGGTCACTCGTCTCGGTTTTGGTATCCACATATGAGTACTAACACTAGGTCTAGGATGGACATGTGAGGTAGCTTCCACCATTGGGATGGAAGGTGCAATGTGACTAGTGCTCCCAAATCTCTCTGCATGGAAAGGAATAGGAGTGCCCCCAGGAATAGTGCTAGGTTCAACTTCTGACTCAGCATGATGTGCGAGATCGGGTGCAGGGATATTAGGCATGCCATAACAAACATGACTAGTTCTTGTGGGTTCATGACGAGCCTCGTCGCCTAGAAACTAATACCGACAACCTGTGAATGAGGGATCATAACCAGAATGTGAAGGTATTTTTGGTGAAGGATCATATACGGGAGTAGAATATACATCCCCAACCTCGCGAGGTGGAGAAGACATCTCAGGAATCTCATCCTCGTGATCTCCCATCATGTGTGAATCAACATGAGAAGTATTCCTCTTGGACTGTCTATTTCTCTCTTCCAAAGGAGGAGGAGATGTGGAAGGTGGAAGTCCTGCTAAACAACGAGAATGAAAAAGTTCTGCGTCTGAATCCATAATGACTCAAAAATGAAAAAGAATCGATCTAATTACGCAAACCCTAGGAAAATGAGCATGCACAGAGAATACACCTATAAAATGTAAAGCCAAATCACAAGCAAACAAGGGTAGGATATGTGATCTCCTGAATGAATTAGGTATGTCTCGTCTAGGAGAGGCTTGAGACTCCCATACACAACAAGTAGAGGTTCGTAACCAATTATAGTGGCCCTCAGATTCAACACATATAGTGACTATAATAATAACCTCTATGAAGTACACCCTCTATAGCCTAGGTAAGGCAACTAAGGTCACCTCAATATAATCAATTCTCAGGTGGAAAGTCATAGACGGGATTGACAGTATGGGAAGGGTAGCAAAGCACAAAAATCTCGAAAGAGCCCCTAGATATGAATACAATCTTGGAAATATCTCCGGTGCTACTCAGTTATGACCAGGGGTCATCCCAATCAATAACTGCTCACACTGCCTCGTGCTTAACTCCCTTGTAAGAGGAGGATCCTGAGAAACACTAATTAATAAAGAAATTTCACACTCTCACCTGGACAGAGACATAAATGTTTCGTTTAGTGGTCTTTGAGAATTTACTCACAATGAACTATTCCAAGACCCTAAAACCTAATATTGTTGGTGCACCCTATAAAATGAAAGAGTGTAATTCATTTTATTATGCGTTTATTTTAATTGGCTTATTACTCAAAAGGGAAAATGGTCATGTAACTAATGATGTTATGACGCAACAAGAAGTAAAATGCACAGTGTCAAATGAAAAATGGGGTATGCTACTACGTGAAGTGCAAAATTTTCCTTCAAATGAATATGCAATCATTCCTATATGAAAATCTGACTAATACTCTCCAAGCAAACCTAATGCAAGTACCATGCAAAATGCAACAATGCATAATGATGCAAATAGCAAATGTTTTTGTTTTCTTTGAATTAAAATGAGATAAAAAGCAAAAGTATGACTCTACAACCCCTAGACTCTGCAAGCACTACTAGACAACACCCAAGCAAAGCACTAAGGTAAAAGAGACCTAATGCACTAATACCAAAACAAAAAATAGAAAATGAAATGACAAGAACATTTTAAAAAATTTAAACTAAAAAGCATCTCTGGTAAAAAAACATAGGTGTATACAGACTTCAGAAGCATCCAAGAAGACTCAACAATCATCCAAACTCACCCAGTAACACTTAATCTTCCCCCAAAAGGAAAAACTTAGGGCTTACGTGACTATGTGCATAAAATTCGTGTATATACATGGCTATTCTAGTAAAAACCGCATGTACACGCGACTGTAAAGACAAAACTTGCGTACAGGAAGAAAAAGAGATAAAAAAGAAGGTAAATAGACAAGTTGAGACAAAATTTACTCCTGTTAGACACTACTGGCAAACATGCCCCTAGATCCGACTCAGAAACAAATAAATTAGAGCAATTCAAGAGCATTGAATGCTGATAAAATCCCAAAGGAAATGACTAGGAACTCCCTAGTATGGTCACCAATTTTGTTACGAAGAAAACTTCCTATGGCTTGGGGTACCACAACAGACAAAGTAACTATAAAAATCAATACGTTCCCACTATGCAAGAGAAATAAACATCTAACACTAAAGGATCTCGAAACATACCTTATTCTGGATGGTTGATGTAGATCCCCGTTGAGCTTTTCTAATCTCGCTTGTGTTAGCAATTTGCTCTCTTAATAATCAGCAAACAAGACAAGCATGCTATATAATAGTGTTATACCTACTCTATCATAGATAATCAATAATGTATGAGCATTTAAAAGCATCCATGGATTTAATATTCATTTAAATACACATTATTGGACAGGAAAGGATATTTCTATTAATAAATAAGAGATTACAAGAATGAAAACCTCTGTCAGCACGTCTACAAACCAGAGAAATTGAGTCCTCCACCTAGGCCTCCACCACTTCAATCCTCCATCTCTCGATAGGAAGATCACAAGAAAAGGAAAGCTTGGGAAAAACCAAAAGTGCTCCAAGGGACAAAGGGATGCAGACTCAAGTATAAGCTCCGAAAACAATGGACTATAGTTTTCTTTCTCTCTAATTCCTCTTCCTTCAATGTATCCAAAGGGTTCCTTATATAGTGCTTCAATGGGGTAATGGAAGGTCGAAACCGAGCGATATCAAGGCATATGGAAGGCCAAGAGACAAGTGACTTGGCTCCACATCAAGGAAAACTCCAAAACTATTTGTCCTTTTGCACACATCCCAATGTACACGGGTTTAAGAGTCATATCCTCATATATACGCGAGAATAGGTTTAAAAGTCACATATGGCAAATAATACATGTTTTTAGGGATGATCTTGGAAACATCAAAGGTATAAAAATGGTCTGTGCAGTCCAAAGAGTCTACAGAGGGACAGGGAAGGCCATAAATGTGTGATCCACCATGTGTGGTAAAATCAACTGTAACACTTATGAAATCCCATTGACAATAAGTAAGAATCTATCCTAGAGTACCAAGATCTAGGAGCTTGTTTCATCCCATACATGACTTTATTCATCCTGCAAACATGAGAATCTCTCCTATGAATCTCAAATCTTGTGGCTATTCAACATACACCTCCTCCTATATAAGCCCATTAAGAAATGTGGTCTTCACATCCATCTGGTGGATCTTCTAACTGATATCCATTGTAATGAATATCATTGTTTTGGTCAAAGAGTAACGAGAAATTGAAGAGTAATATACTCCCTCTACCTATCAAAACCATCGTGCCACAAAATGAGCTTTATACAAATTGGTGCAAAGTTCTTGTCATAATCATGAGCTTTATACAATATACCAAACATCGTTCTTCATGATGGAGTGGTACTCTTCCATCATGGAATTTATCCACACCTGATGCTAGGATGCCTCCTGAAAAATAAAAAGCTTTGAATCATGAAGACTAGTCACCAAATCCATGTTGTATCTGTTTGGCATCCTAATTTCTTGCACAAGTCTCTTGGTATATCCAAAATATTTAGCTTTCTTCAGGGTGTCCTTAAGCCACTTGGGCTTCCACTTCCCTAAAGACTCCTCCCATAATGGTGTATCATCCTCTAAATACTAAGACTTAAGAGTAGTACTACCTATAGTTGGTGACCCAAGAACCTGCGAACCAGTAGTTGGAGAACCAATAACTGGTGAACCACGTGAATAAAAAACCGGAGGTAGTGAAAGTGCAATCTATGAACCTGGACCTATACAAGGTGAACCTATGGACTTTCCCTAAACCTGAATCACTTGTAACCTATGGACCACTCACCCATGATACCTGTCACCCTACACTCTGAGTAGCTATACTATGTGTTCTCACCTGAGGTGTGGAAGCCTACTGCTCCCCTTTCTATGACTCTCAATATTTCATAAAGGCTTGCTCCTCTTCAAATATCACCTCCCTCATCACAACAAATTTCCTCTCTAGAGAAAGATATATGCAAAAGGCATTTGAAGTCTCATCATATTTCACAAAAATGACACTTTTTCTATGGGATCGAACTTTGTCCTCTTCTTAGAAGGGATATGAGAGTAAGTTAGACTACCAAATATCCAAAAATGGATAACCTCAGGCTTCTTCTCTGTAAAATCCTCCTCACTATTCATGCACCCCAAGGCTCTATGGGGACTCATGTTCTGAATGTATATAGTTTTACTACAAGCCTCGACCCATAAAAATAAAGGAATCCTTGGATCATGATGCATCTCTTGGGATACTCCCACTATGGCCATGTTCTTCCATTCAACAACCCAATTCTTTTATGGGGCATACAGAATTATCAACTATCTCTTGAACCCCTCATGTCTACAAAACTCATCGAATGTATTGGAGGTATACCCACCCTCATTGTCTGATCTCAACACCCAAATCCTCTGACCTATCTGGTTTTCCACAAGATATTTAAACTCTTTGAACCTATACAATACTTCCTTAAACTTCTTATGTGCTCCTTACTCTTCAAAAAGAAGATTCAAGTCTTCCTAGAGAAGTCGTCAATGCATGTAACATAGTACTCAAAACAAGTCAATCAAACAAAAGACATAGGACCACATAAGCTATAGTGAATCAAATCAATTACTCCTACTGATCTATTGCCATTGCTTGGAAAAGCGGTTTTGGTGTAATTTCTCAAAGCATGTTCTCTCTATGTCTCCTCCTGAACAAATTCATCCCAAAGATGATCCCAAGAAGGCATGTTCTCTTTGGCTACAATGAACTCCATGAAAATAGTGCATGGCTTATCCATTTCATTCAAATCTATCTACACTGGATCACTTCCCTCAACATTCTCTCCAACTACTGCAAGATCATCTCTCACCTAAGTGATCCTAGTAAGGTAGGATGTCACACTCTCAGATTTGGCCATCCTGATACTCTTCAACTTTTATCTCGGTACCATCTTTTTTCTTTTCATTAGGAATCTAGTACAATTTGGTTAAGGAACCCAACATTTGATAAGCATCATCCTTACCATACATGTGTGGGATCACATGGTCCTTTATTGCATCAAGTATAATCCTCTTTGCCTTGATGTCATTCTTATCAATGGTTTCCTTAGTTGCTGCATTTGTAGATATGGGTACCTGCACTAGATTAGCTTGTGTGATTTCACTATGTCCCACAACTCATTTTCCTGCAAAATCAGCATAATCATTGCTTTCCAAGGAATGAAATTGGAATCCCTGTCCAACCTAATCCTTTATCTTCAACCCATTGGCCATCTCACTGAAAATGAAAATCCAAAAAGAACTCTGCCCGGTGAACAAAAGTTCCTCTCTCAAGTCTAAAAATCACTACTTTGAATTTTTTTCCCTTCTCTTTAACTCGACTTTGATACCATGTAAAAAATTTGGTGTTTCCTTGTCTCAGTTCCAAGTTCCATTGTCCATAGTTTAATGCCCAATTATTCAACATGATTGTTGTCCATTGAATTTTTCTCATTAAATAAATAGAAATTAAAACACTAAGGAAACTTTTACAAACTTTTAGGATAAATTAAATGCTCACACATAAATTTTCAGACACAGGAATTTTAGGCAAATGCACCAGAAAAAATTCCCTAGGGGGAAAATATGTGTGTATGAGAGAGAGAGTTTTATTTTCCTCAATAAAAGATATACAACAATATTAAATCAACAATTTCAAGGAAAAATTATATCAACCCAAAAGTACAACATTTACTTGCAAACACAGTCCAAAATATGCCTAGGAAAATGTGCAAGATTTTATCTTCAGACTATACGGATTCTCTCCTATTGCATTTATGTAAGAAGTCTCAATTTTTGTGCCTCTACTTGGAATCTTGTGCCAAAAAATAAAACTAATTCTTACTCAAACATTGTGCCCCAACCTATATTTTTGTGCAACATACAAAATAGTACAAAAATTCTCTTCAACAATATGATTGCTGCAATAAATGATAGTCATTTAACGTGGATAATCTGCCTCAAAATTTGTGCCAGTGACTTGGTATAAATGCATCTGAATATATACTTGTATCGCATGCCCTTCACCTTGAAATTCATGATGTTGTTCTCGATTGTAGGGTTCCTTGAAATGCATGCCCTTTTTCTTCTCTCTCATGCACTCTCTCTTGCTCTTCTCCAAAATCTCATTGAAGAATGAATGTGCCTTTCCTTTTCCCCAAGTCTTTTTATTTGTCTCATGAGGGTAGTTGAAAGGTCTCAAGATCCAAGGGACCTAATTTAGTCTTGAGATAAACCAATGGATGAGAATAAATGCACTTTTCTCTCCATAAAATTATTTTCTCTCAATCACAACTTAAATTTATCAAAAAGTCATTTTATAACTATAAAGTGACGTTTAACTACACATATCATGTCATTAATGCAAGGGTCGTGTAACTTTTCCTACTTTTAATTACTTAAGCACAGAGTCAGTAGGGGAACACTTAGGTACAAAATCAATGAGGAATAAAGAGTCATAACAAAAGTAAGAACAAAAACTTGTCTTGGAACCACTAGATGTGTTTTTCGCTATATGATGTGGTTTCAAATTCAAATTACACAAATATCTGGAGTTTGTGATGGTTCTCATGCTTATTGGGTGGAATCCATATCCACCTACTCATAAAAAAAAACATAAATTGTGTACTCCACATGTTAATGTTGAATTATTTAAACATCAATGTTCATTAGAGAAAATTTGAGTTCTAAAATGGGCCTCCCAAGGAAAATAAAAAAATAATATTAGCATACAACAACAACTTTTGGAGGAAAAAAAGCTAATTTTTCAACTCATATTTTCAACTTATCTCCCTATATATTCACTCAAATTTAGAGGAGGAATTTCAGCATCAAATTTACATATATCATGTCAGCGAATATATTGGTGAGGGTCTAGAATGTAACTTATCGGAAACAACGAAAAAAATATTGGCAAATGTCGTAAAGCATAAAAAAATACAAAAATAACCATTTTTCAATTTTTTTAACATCTAAACACAAATAATATATAGCATATAAACACATTGCTACATAAATATGAAAATACAACTAATATATAAGATGCATAAGGTGTCAAGTCGTGGATCATGATCACATATTGACTATAAATTGAAAAATATTGAAATATTTTCCTGGTCGAATGATAGAAAATCACATAAAATGATCAAAATAAATGTCTCTCAAGAGATAAATCATCATGACTCAAGATGCATCTAGATACTACATAGTACAATGACAAATAATAGGAATCATTGATCTCCTCTACCCCTTTTATGGGAAAGAGGCACCACTCTTCCTCTGGAAACAATAGGGGGTCCTGTAGGTGGTTTGGATGAGTTAGGGGTGAAATTGGAATCTCCAACTACACAAATTATGGTGGAATGTAATGGGGATGAGGTGGAAGATAATGTGAGTTTTCTCCTCCCATAACCACAAGTCATAAACAAATTATTGCCAATATTGGGATCCTATTCATGAATAACACCCTATCCACCCCTCCTCTAGGTTTTATCCCTTGCCTCTTCCTTGAATCACGAAATTGATCCTCCAATGGCATTAGTCAACACTCTACAATTTTGAAGAAACTTCCCATGCTTAATGAGTGAAGGGTACATTTTTATTAAGATCATGACAAAAGAGTTCAACAGTTAATGCCACCAACATCAAGGTACATAACGAGGTTGATGTTATTTATTAAGTGCCAATCACATGCCCTCATACATGATAAATACCAGTGGAATCATTGCAATCCTAAAATCTTGAAAACTATTAAGTTCATTGAATTCTGAATGGGATCTAAAATTCTACTTTTTACATAGGAGTCCGACGAGGTTGGAACCACCCTCAAACATCCTAAAAACATTAATGGGAATGTTAAAAATTGAAGTAAAGGATAGAAAATGAAAGAAAAAAAGAATATATCTTTTACTTTAAGAATTTCATACTACCCATTATTATGGATTGTGTTGAATAATGAATCCCCACTCCACAAATTCTCCATTAATGGAAAATAAAACCTTGGATTTCCCCTTGTTCTCTCGATGGAAACTGTCATAAACCTTCTTGGATCTATTTACCCTTCGTCAACAATGAAAAATGAACCTAAAAACCCTAAATCCAAAGTTTTAGTCTTTCAATTTGGTATATTTTTCTCCATGTGTCGATATTTAGCACGACTCATGATATTTACCTAAAATATCACATTTCATTCAATGTGTCATGACACATTCAAATATTTGAAAATGTCACAATTTTTCTTGGCAATATATCATCGAGGGTTTGGTATCGTGATAATGGCATAATATCACCGATATATGTAACTATGGTCATCACCACGTTTTATTATGTATTTCTTGTTTTTCGGGAATCAAGGTCCGTCGAAATTATGTTGTCTGGTACTCATTGGTTATGTAATTGAATTCCCCATCGAAATAGTGCTCATGCTCGGAATTTGAGTGAATATACAGGGAGATAAGTTGAAAATGTGAGTTGAGAAAGTAGTTCTTTCACTTTTTAACCTTTTTACTGAGTTTTAACTTTTTACCCCAAATTTGTGGTTTTTGTTGTACAATATTTTTGTTTTGAGGCCCATTTTCTACCTCCAAATTTCTCTAATGTAAGAAAACCAACCCCTCAGTACTTGTATTCTTGTAAGAGCTTACCAAGTTATAGTGTGCATATTCAACACTTACTATTTATATATATTATAAGAACTTCAGTTGCCTTGCAAATCTACCTTTACTTCATTCAAGGTTAACCAAAAATACTATAGGCCCTAGATTCAAAGAATACAAGAAGTGCATGCATATGAATTGTCCTCTATAAATGGTGTAACTCTTGGCAAGTGATTGAACCCAATCCTCCATCTTGACACTATTATGACTTGTGACATATCATTTTTGGGATTCTCTATGTAGAGTAAGTAATTAATCTATGACCCATATCTAATGAGTATTAGTTACAACTAACCAATTTCTCATGATTTTTAATATTTCACATAGAACTAATTTCATTGTGTGATACTCACAAGGGTGAAGAAGTGGGATTGAGACTAGCGATATATAGCATAGCTTCAATCATCACCTCTAGGACTTGCACCCAATAACTGGGACTTATTGGGAGGTCAGCCATCCCATATTTACTCTAGCTAGAGTGCATTGAACTCTGTATTTTTCCCCACAATCAATCCCACTTGGATTGCTACCCCTTTTGCAAAACAATGGCAAGTATTGTAACTTGTGAACTATTGTGACTATTGTGACTTATAGTATGGAACATCAGGAATAAACATGAATCCTAGAATCATTTTTTAGGGATTACATCATTCTCATTGGACTGATTCTCACTTTGTTAGATTGACATTGTCATCTAGGCATTAGTCCTCACTCACAAACGTGAGTCGATGGAGATGAGATAAAATAAATATGAGCATGAAACCAAGACATATGAGAAATCCCAAATAATGGTACTAAGACACTAGCCTAACACAACCAACCCATGTAAATGACCCACGCAATGAATCGATGTACCTTGGAATATTCAACCTCTAACCCCCTCACCTTGTGCCTAACCTTAACGTCTAACCCATAACTAGCTAATGTGATAACTCATAAACCAATTCCAGGTAGAGTACCAAATTGGAGAGACACCATAATAAAAGAAATGATAGAGACAGAGGTGATGAATATATCGCCCACAAAGGTCTAACCTTGCACATAAGTACACATCTCACCTATGAATCTAACTCATGCACATAATTAACATACCTAAATTACATAAGTGACTCACATAAGGGAAACACCTAGTTTTTTCACTTAAGGAACAAACATAAGGGGTGAATTTAATTCATGTAGATAAGTGATACACTTGATTCAAATAATATACACACATAAGCGATGTAAATATGTAGTGCACCCAACACACACATAGAAGGAACACACATAAGTTGTGCACCTAACTTATGCACATAAGTGATGCACCAATTCACACACAAATGATGCTTTGAATTCATGCACATAAGTGGCATACCTATATAATGTACCTAAATCACATGCATAATAAACATGTCTAACTCATGTAATCCTTTAATTGTGTTGAACCCCTAACCCCCTATCCCATTAACACACAAACTCACTAGACTATAAAAGATCAGCATAACCATTGATGATTATTTGTCTTCTCATACATATTACATAATAGGAACTTTGATTGCAACATTTTTGTCACAACTTTACATTCTAGAGATCAAAAAAGTTGGAGACAATAGAGACATAATCCACATTCTTCTAAACCACACATGGAACTCGTGCACATAAGTATTGCCCCTAACCTATTAAAATAACTCATGTGCATAAGATACAATCCTAATGCACATAAGGGGTGCATACAACCTACACACATAAGTGGAACACTCATGCACATAAGAAACATAGTTATCTCATGTGCATACGCAATGGCATACTTAATAAAAAATGTAACGGGGATCAACATGGAAGTCCCCATAACCAACCAACCAACTTGTGCGGCTTGATCATGCAAGTGTGTAATTTTGTTGGTCATCATCATCATCATTGTCATATTTTTTTCATTGCCATTGGAATCATCGTTGCCATTACCAATGTCATTTCCATCATCATTCTCATCACCATCATCGTCATTGTAATCATCATCATCATTGTCGTCATAAAATCACATCATCGTCATACTCATCGAACCATTGATATTGGTGTGGCTATGAGGAAGAGAGGATGAATGGGGAGAAGACAGGAGGCATAAATATTGAGATTCCCTTGGTGATATTCTACAAAATACAAAACATGGAGGTGGAAGACAACTGGAGATTCTTTAACCAAATCAGACCAAGAAACGCTGCATCAATTAACGTTTTGTAAAGAAACATGGATTTCTATAAGATTTGAATATAATTATTTCATGTTCAATGGGTGTTCAGAAGGAAAAGAGGGAAAAATATATTTGCAATAGAGTCCTAGGACAAAAGGGTTGTTAGGTTTAATGAAAATGATGATTACAATGACAATGAGAATCAGATGAATAGTGATGATGATGATGATGACAATGGAAATGATTATGATGAGGATGAAATTGATGATGATGAAGAGATGAACGATGATGGTGATAATGGTGATGATGATGATGCCATTAATGATGATGTGATTATATGACAAAGGTGGTGATGATGACAATGGTAGTGATGATGACAATATAAATGAGAATGATGACAACAATGACAATGATGATGATCACGATGATCATGATGATGACAGTGTTGATGGTGATGAAAATGACGATGATAGTGAACTAGATGAAAATGAAAATGATGATGATGGCGATGATTATGATTACCATAATTATTAATTATCATCATGATGATCACTATTTTCATTTTCATGATCATCATTATCATCATCATTTTCATGGTCATCATCATTAGTACATCACATTCCATCAAACATATAAAAAGTTTTGTTGATTTTTTTGTAACATTAGAACATATTTTTATTGTATTATAGTTATACCTCCTTCAGGGTATGTTATTTATGTACTTGGTCATGTAAAAGTATTGAAGGAATCAATGTAATCCTTATGTTGTAAGTCGAGTCAACAGTGCCCACAAGAAATATTATATAAACGTCATTTTGAGTCCCCCTATACAAGTCGGCCTTATAAGAGTAACAAGTCAGCCCAGTTAGGGAAAAAGGTCACATACATGATGTGTATTAATAGAGAGGGTGCACTTGTCATTTTGACACACACGTTTTATCAAGAAAGTGCGCAAGAGAGAGAAGAATAAGCTCGTTGTGAAGGAGAAATAGTTGCTCTTATATTTTTGGGTTGTCTTATCTTGGTTTGGCATTGTTCTTGTTGATTGAATCTATATTGAAGAAGTTGTTGGGTTTTCTCCCGCTGTGGTTTCCTAGAGGAAAATATTTGTGTACTTTTGTTATGTTGTGCCTGTCTTTCTTTTTGTGATCCTATTACATATGATTATTGTGATGTAATGCGATTTGTTTGAAGATATAATATAGCCTTTAAAATTATAACATGATATCAGAGCCACGCTGAAAGCATTTATTGCAACATCTACAACTGTCGAAGATTAGGGCTTCATGCTAGAAACCTTAGAAGACAAAATCTATTCATTTAAGAATTTTCACTACAACATGATTTCAGTAAATGTCCAGGAGTTAAAAGTCAGACATGACTAATATGAAATATTGATGTATCTTTTGTATGATTCTTAGCCTCAAATTCGTTTTACTTTATGAGATATGATCCATGCAAAACATGGTTCTAGCCTCTTCCAGAATTAAGATTTCAATAGGTGACCTAGGGAAAAATGTTATATCTTAAGATAGGAAACTCCAAATTGATTTTTGTAAAATGTTTCAGAAAAGGAATCCAATGTAGTCTCTTCATTGCAAGTTTCAGAACCTGAAGTTGAAATAGTGACACATGGAAGTACGTACAAGTTTGATATATTGAACAAGTCCTTAAACAAGTCACCTTGGGAAACTTAGCATAAATTCCATTTTGTGAATCCAATAATGCTCTAACCTGTGGAATTCGATAGAGACATAAGATAATAACTTAGGAAAAAATTTTAGACCTTGAGGAGTATAAATTTCAGAGATACAACAGAATTAATAATGGACAATGGAACAAGATCACTAGAAGAAATTGGAGAAACTAGGGCATCGGATATTTTGCAGCTTTTTCCACTGATCCAAAAAATAACACAATTTTTCAACTCGCCTTGAGGAGGCACATATATATATCTCTCTATATAATCAGATATGAAAGATTCCAAATTTGAAAATTTAGGTTTCTCTGTCAAACCCTAGGTCTACCAAGAAGTCGTTTTCGAGAAGAACTTAAAGCAAGTGCTTGATTGGAGCACTCTTATTGGTAAGCAGTAATTTCTCTATTTCCATTTGAGGTTCTCATTTTATCAAGGTGAAAAATAATACCAAGATTGAGGAAAATATTGAAGGGTCCAAGAACTTCCAGGCATGGAAGTACAGAGTACTTCTCATACTAGAAGAACATGACTTAGAAAACTATGTCAAAGTAGAAGTTGCAGAGCCGAAGGGAGATGAAGAAAAATATAGGCATAAGAAGAATATGGTCAAGGCTACTAAGAGGATTATTTTCGATTGCATCAAGGATAATTTGATTGCACATGTATCCTCCTTGAAGACTCCTAAGGAGATGTTTTATTCTTTGACCAGCCTATAATAAGGAAAGAATAACATATATCATGCTTGACATGCTACAGAAGATGATGAACCAACTAAGAAGAAACTAAGAGAATATTCCTCAAGCGATGAGAAATATCTAATTTTATCTATAGGGATTCACTACATAAGATGAAACTTATCCTATTAAAAGGATAGGAGGAGTCTCCTACAAATTTGGATTCTGAAAAAACAATGATGAAGATGATGCTCTATGGAAGAACCTATTATCCATTTCAACATTGGATAAGAAGGAATGAAATCATGAATGAAGAAGAAGGGACACACATATTCAACATAAGTATACAGTTCCAAGTGATCTTTGGTGTGGAAGAGTTTCTCAACATCTCCGATCATGAGCAAGATACGCATAGGTCCTCAAAATCATACGATGAAGTACAACAAGTTGTTAGAGACTCCAGTAATTCCTAGAATGAGACAAAGATCAAGAAGGAGAATACCAAACAAACAAATATAAGTATTTGAATTTTGATTTCCCCTATATCTAATTGCTTAAATGATATTTCTCAGTGTTTTATGCATATTAGAGTGTATTATGCATGTTAGAGTGTTTGCATTCATGAATAATATACTACTATTATGCATGTGATGGGTAAGTGGCCTATGGTGTTGTAAAACATTTCATTTTTGTTTATCTAGAATGAAACCTCTTTTTTGACATGTTGGGAGTATTTCATGCTCTTAATTATGTTATGGTACATATGTAAGACATCTAGAAAGTTATCGTAGGTATATGAGATATGGATGAATGTTGTGTTGAAGCATCAAGAAGATAGTTGCATGATTATGTGACCTATGTCTTTATGCATAAGAATTTGTCATTACTAATATGTTTTGAAAATTATGAAATGTTTCTAATCATGGAACAAAATTTGACTTGTGGGAAAGATCATGTACAATCAACTACAAGAAAAGAATGCTGAGACTTGTTTCGAAGAACAAGTGATGACGATTCAAATATGAAATTCAAGAATATTTAATAAATCAAGCATACTACAGATGTACAAATCAAGGTTTCTCTAAAAAATGAGTCGACTATGACGAGACATTGCTCCAGTGGCCAAACACACTTCTTTGGTGGTGGATATTAGACTATATAGATGGTGCAATTGAAGTAGAAGTGTATATTGAACAACCTCTAGGATTCAGGACTCTCTACAACGAACCACATGTGGGTTTATTGAAGAAGGATTTGTATGGGATCAAAAGGCACCCATGGGATAGCACGTCGAGACATACAATTACATGATGAACTTGAAAATCACCTAGAGTGATGTAGATCTCAATTTTTGCTACAAGACTGAAGATCGAAGCCTACAGAGGATGAGAGGCTCAAATATGGGTGTGAAATGGAACTTACAATAGAATTCGAGATGGAGGATCTTCGTATACATTGACCCTGAGAGATGACAAAGATGGATACACAGAAGATCGACAACAAAGAAGGATATTGGTCATTCCAATGTAGAATGACTGAAAGTAGAGAGTAAAAGATGTTGAGATGCAAAGGGAGGATAGTGCTCAGTTTCAGAGGAAGCATGAAAGCTCTGTTTAGGAGAGAGTGACTACAACACATATTGTTGAGACAGATTAAGAGACATTATCACTTAGCTTCTATCTATGGAAAAGGTTGTTTTCCTCAGTATCTCAAGGATATGCTCTGAGTTATATTGGATGTCTCCCCTCATGAAGAGGAATTATATGTGGAGCAGTTTGAAGCAGGAACCCAAGATATGGTGCGACAGGATAGATGGATTTCTGATGAGCTTCGGATTTACCAAGAGTAAAGCAGATTCCACCCTTTACTTCAAGGTTAAGAATGGGAAACCACTGATACTACTATTGTATGTATATGATATATTCCTGATAGGAGATGAAATACATGGGTATCATGCATTATTTCATAGGTCTTGAGGTGTGGCAGAATGCAAATGATATTTTTCTTGGATAAGGAAAATATGCAGTAGAGATCCTGAAGATATTCAGGATGATGGATTACAAGGCCATAGCTACACCGATGGTTGTGTGATACTACTTTAGAGACAGTTGATGCCACATTTTAAAGGCATATGATTGGTTCATTGATGTACTTAACCAACACAAGGTTGGATATATGATTTGCGATGAACACATTGAGTCAATACATGGTAGAGTTGATACGTGTTCACATGATTGTGGCAAAGCATGTGTTGAGGTACCTAAAGGGTACATCTGAGTATGGCCTCAGATATGCAAGAGATTATAGGATTATCCTATAGGTCTATATCAACTTAGATTGGGAAAATAATGTTGTGGATAGGAAAAGCACTTCAGGGTGTTTCTTCTGTTTGGGGTCTGGCATGATTTCATGGTTTAGCAAGAGTGTAGCATTAAGTACATCCAAGGAAGAGTTTATTGCAACTTGTTTAACTATTTGTGAAGCAGTGTGGCATAAAAATATACTTGAGGGATTGTTTGACATTGATTTATAGATGACTTTTATATTTTTTGACAACCAAAGCTGTGTGAAGTTGTTTGAGAACCATGTATTCCATGACAAGTCAAATCACATTGAGATATAGTATCATTATATCACAGATATGGTTCAGAGAGGAGCAGTGAAACTCCAGTATATTGTGATGGAAAAACATATAGTTGATGTATTAATCAAGCCTCTTGCGAGAGTGAAGTTTGAGTACTTCAGGTACAAGCTTGGAGTTGTCCAAATCAATGTCCATCGCAAGAGGGAGTGATGATTTCATGTTCCAGATTAGTGGTATTCACGTCCAGCATGAAAAAGTGGTGGCTCAATGGAAGAAATGTGATCTTCACATCCAACATGAAAAAGGGATATCTCTATGGAATATGAATGTGAAGTACATCCAATCTTAAAAAGGACTAGCTTTGTACAGGTATGCCTCGCATGAAAAAGGGTAGTTGTTGTACGAATGCTCCCAACATGAAAAAGGGTTGGTTGATGACTTGATATATGTGATGTACATCTAGTATGAAAAAGGATTAGATCTATACGGGTACACCCAATATGAAAATGGTTGGTTTTTGTATGGGTGCTCCCAACATGAAAAAGGTCTAGTTAATTCACTGATATATGAGGTAGATCGAGTATGAAAAAGGATTGGATTTATACAAGTACACCCAGCATGAAAAAGGGTTGTTTATTGTGTAGGTGATCCCAGCATGAAAAAGGGATGGTTGATGCACGAATATATGTGATGTACATCTAGTATGAAAAATGATTGTCTTTGTATAGGTACATACAACATGAAAAAGGGACGGTTGTTGTATGGGTTCCCCCATCATGAAAAAGGAGTGGCTCTGTACAAGTACACCCAACATGAAAAAGGGTTTATTGTTGTACGGGTTCTCCCAACATGAAAAAGGGTTGGTTAATGCATTGATATATATGAGGTACGTCTAGTATGAAAAATGAATGGATCTATACGGATACACCCAACTAGAAAAATGGTCGATTGATGTATGGGTTCTCCCAGCATGAAAAAGGGTTGGTTGATGCACTAATATACATGAGAGGTACACCCATCATGAAAAAGGGGTGATTTTTGTACAAATATACATCCAGCATGAAAAAGAGTTGGCCCTGTAGAACTTATTAGGATGTATAGATTCAAGAGATGTCACAAGTCAATAGCCTGAGTACTAAGTTGAAACAACACTTATGAGATCCAGGGATGATGTCCAATAATAAGATCCAACAATGATATTTAGTGATGATGTCTAGCAACAAGATCCAACGATGATGTGCACCAACGATGACCAAGATAGAAGAATACATTTATTGTTAAGAGGGAGTGTTGAATTTTTTGTAACTTCAAAAGATATCATTATTGTATTTTTGTTATACCTCCTTTGGGGGATGCTATTGATGTAGTTTTTCATGTAAAAGTATTGAAGGAATCAATGTAAACCTTATGTGGTAAGTCGTGTCAATAAAACTCATAATAAATATTATATAAATGTTATTTTTAGTATCCCTATAAAATTCAGCCCTGTAAGAGTAAAAAGTTGGCCTAGTTAGGGAAAAAGGTCACACACATGATGTGTATAAATAGAGAGGGCACACCTCTCATTTGGAAACACAAGTTTGCTCAAGAAAGTGCACACGAGAAAAGAAGAAGCTTGTTAGGAAGGATAAGTATTTGCTCTTATCTTTTTGGGTTGTCTTATCTTGGTTTGGCATTGTTCTTATTGATCGATTCTATACTAAAGAAGTTGTTGGTTTTTCTCCTGTCGCGGTTTCCTATTGAAAAATCTTTGTGTACTTTTGTTATGTTGTGCTTGTCTTTCTTTCAATGATCCTATTGCATGTGATTATTGTGATATAATAAAATTTCTTTGAATATATAATATAACCATTAAAATTATAACAGGTGTAAGTGATAAGTGTATGATTTATGTCCCCAAATAATGGCCCAATACACCACACACACATTTACAAACACACAAATACTTTAATATCCCTCGTCATTTTCAGAATCATTGTCATTGTTATATCCATATTCATTGTCATCATCATCTCCATCTTCAAATCTTTTTGAATTTGTCAATGGATTTTTATAATTCGTGATACTTGCATTTTCTATAGTCAATTGTAAATCACTACATGTCATTACTTTGATTATATTCTCCAAATTATTTCTAATATTATATGATCATCATTGTCATTATCATTGTCATCGTAAGCATCATCATCATCATCACCATTGTCATTTTCATCGCCATCATCATATAAACACATCATCATCTTCACCATCATCATCATATAACCACATCATCCTCATTCTTGTCATCTTCGTCATCATCGATGTCATTGTCATCATCATCATATTTTTAATCGGCATCATCATCATTGTCATCATTATCATCATTTGTTTTGTCATCATCATCATCACATTGTCATCATTGTCACCATCTTCATCATCATCATCATCATCAACATCATCATCATCATCAACATCATCATCATTGTCATTATCATCAACATCATCATTTTTATTGTTGATGTCATCATCATTGTCATCATCAACATCATCATCATTGTCATCATCATCAACATCATCATCAATGTCATAATTTTCATTGTTGCCACCATCATCAACATCATGATGATGACGATGATAATGATTATGACAATCAAAATGAATGATGATGGTGATAATGGATGATGATGATGATGATTCCAATTATTATGTTGAGATTATATTACCAAGACAACAATGATTATGATGATAGTGAATAAGATTATTATGACAATGATGATCATGATGATGACAATGACAACGATGATGAAAATGAGAATGAAATGAAATATGATGATGATAATAATGATGTTGATGAATATTACCTAGATGACAATGGCAGTGATGATGAAATATATGACAACGACGATGAGGATGAGGATGATGACAACAATGACGATGAAGAAATTTGTAAATTAGCCCTCAATTCCACTTCTAGATTTGGAAAAATGAGATTTAACAGGAATATATTGAGACAATAATAATCCTCAAAGAGATGCTCAGGAAAAACAGAGAAGAAAACAAATTGAATAACACAAGAAATTTGGAACAATTGAAGAATTTTCCATACTTCTATTAATCAATAAGTAGTGTACATATAGAATACACCTTCAATATAAAAAATCAAGAGCCAAGAAGGAAACTTGAATTGCTCACAAGTGGCGGGCTTAAAATAGGAAAAAATCCCCCATATAAGCAAGTACCAATCCCAACACACACTAGATGGTCACCAAAAAACAAGCTAAGAATGGACTTTTAGGAGAAAATCATGGAAAGGAGTTTAGGAAACAAGTAGAAAACTTTCCAAGTTATCCTAGGCACACCTTGCTCTTTCTAATCCAAGAGAAAAGCAGTGGAAAGATGATTTGTCTCATAAAAGTAAGATATAAGCAGAAATGGTGCTTTATACTTATAAAAGGGAGAGTAAAATCATAATGAGGGTGAAAATGAGGATAATATAGCATAATGTGGCCAAGTGTGTAGTAGTGGACCACATATCATAGTCCAAACACTATCAAAACTAATAAAAGTATTTACCAAGGTATAAATGGATAATTATTATAACACCCCCCACACCCACCTTAATCCTGACTTATGTGAGTGTAAATAACAAAATTATGGCCCAAAAACAAAGGCTATGGTCACCCTTTACAAATTCTATTTGTCCAACAACCAAGGCAAGAGGGAAAACCCAATGGGTCGACCCCCCCCCCACCCCCTAAAAATGGACATGGCACGAAAATGAAAGAAAAGTATTCACTTTGTCTTTTGCTTCACTTGAATTAGCTGAATGTACTGCTTAATTATTAGAGACTCGGTGAAGTTGTTGCAGATGCCTTGATCAAGTACCAAATTTCCAATGTAGTGCAGACAAAAGACAGGGGTAGAAGTCCCTTGGAACTCAATTTATGGATGGAGCATCATGTAAATGCTTCCTAATGTATACACATAAATTATCATATATGAATACAAAATGAGAGATGGACAAGAGATTTGTGCACTCTACTATCCAAATTGAATCACATATTTCAATAGGATAAACTTCTTGTACAATTGCATAATAACAAATCAAACCATAAAATTTCTTTAGAAACTGATGTAGCACCTTCCTAAGTCTATAATAGAGATCATGAGGCTTTGAAATATTAGAATAGGGATCATTTGAAGCAGTAAACAACCAAGGTATAGTAGCTTATAAATCAAATAGGGTCACAGTATGAAAAGAGTGTGCAAATGGTTCACATTAACAGTTGAGTAAAAATGGTGAGTATAGGGACCTTAGATTTAAAACAATGATGGTAAGATCATATCCAAGTGTGTAGGAAAGTATCCAAAAGTTAAGCAATGACATGGCTAGGAAACCAATGAAAGATAAGCAAGACTTGAAACCAACATAAACAAGTGACACAGTATTGGAATCCATGGAGGAATCAGCTAGTGAACTTGGGTTTTGTATAGTATTATGTGCATTCAAAGGTTGATAGGATGGGTTGGATAGTGTCATAACCTGCATATCATACTTCATATTGAATTCCAAATCAAAATAAAAATAAGTTTAATGGGTTTGGAAGAAGTTGGACGGAGGCAAGTAAAAAATTAGTGAAAAATCACAAGTATTGAGAGATGGCCTTGGTGAACTGATAGATGACTCATCGAAAAGAGGTTGATGTAATTGTAAATTCAGAATGTATTCACTTGTATATTGTACCCCAATTATTATTCTGGGAAGTGTTTGTAATGTAATTAAGTCATGTCATGCCCCGATGTTCTGATCGCGAGTTTCTATAATGTGAACAAGTCATGTAAAGTCATTGTGGGTAACCCTCTTATTGATCAAGGGTTAAAGTCCCTGTAGTTGTGGGGCCCTAGGGTTATTAGAATATCCTAGAGAAGTTTACCCTAGGTGAGTTATTGTAAGTAGGGGAAATATTCCCCACCGTTGTGTTAAGGATAACCATCCTTGTTGGTCTGAGGGGAAAATTCCCCACAAGTTGTGGGGCACTAGGGTTATTAGACTCTCCTAGAGATGTCGGCTCTAGTAAGTAATTGTTAAGTGAGGCCAACATGTTGGAGTGGACATAAAGTGAACAAAAGAATATAAATAGAGAGTGAGCCTCTCTATTTATCATACACACACTCACTCATTGGGGCACATGAGTAAGAGAGAGAAGTTACTGGGACAACAGAGAGACTGCTATTATCAGGAGATCATCTTTATGTTTTTGGGTTTTACTTTTGGTGTTGATTCTATCTATGAGGAATTTGTGGGGTTTTATCCTTTATGGTTTCCCCGAGGAAAATTATTTGTGTCTCTTATCTCTTGTGTTTATTACTGTGCATGTTATTCTTTTAGTTAAAGATCCTAAGATCAAAATGCTAGCTTGAATGATAAAAATATAACATGGTATCAGAGCTAACCTGAGAAGAAGACATTGTGTAGCTGTAGAAGCTAGGAATTCTTACTTTTTGGGTCTCTCTCCACAATCCATCAGCAAAATTATTCTAGCTTGACTCTCCATTGAAGGGCGTATCTTTCTATCAAAGCGGAATTCGATTCCTAGCATTTTCATTTTTGGTGCAGGAAATTAGGGCTTCTTACAGAAGAGGAATTTTTGAGTGATCCCAGCATAGGATTTATCTCATCAAAATCTAAGTTTTGAGACCTGGGCCAAGATTTTTGGTTGGACATAACTTCGGGAAAGTCAAACCCTAGTTTGACCCCGGGCTGGAAAAACCCTAAAATACTAAAACTGATAAGTTTTGGTATGTTTGCTATATCTCAGGATTGGAGAAGGCTCACTAGCTGAAAATTTCATAGGCTGAAGATAAAATCCTAATTTACACTTTTTCCAAATTTCATCCTTATATTCTCTATATTCTAGGATATATGATCCCTCCAACTTAGGGTTCCATCATCTTCCATGATTCATCCCTAAACAAGACACCTAGGGAGAATTGCTATATCTCGGGCTACAAAGGTCCAAATGAAAATTATGAAGATTTTCCAGAAAGGGAATGGAATGTGATATTTTTTATCCAAGTTTCATACCTAGAAAATGAAACAGTGACATGTGACAGTCTGTACAACTTCACTATGCTGAACAGTCTTGAAGCAGGCCACCTTGGGAAAATGCACATAAGTCCTAATTGGTGAAACCAATTTTGATGAAACCTATGGTGTTGGAATAGGGACAGGTGAGGCTACCTTCATAAAAGGTTTCAGACACAAAGGAGCTGTAATTTTGGAGATATCATAGAAACAGGATTAGGCCTTTCTATAGAAGAAATTGGAAAACTAGGGTTTCCTGTTCTGGGAGTTTCCCTCCACTGTTTTCAGAAAATGGGTACATTGGACAACTCACCTTGAAGAGCTCTATCTTTCTATCTAATCAGATATGAAATATTCCAAGTTTTGAAAATTAGGGTTTCTCTGACAAAACCTAGATCAGCCAGCTTTGGAACTAGGATGGACACTTCAAATCGGTAAGATCTAATCTTTTGCTATTTTAATTTGAGGTTCTCATTTCAAAGTGATCTATCACATCAGCTTGATGATAACCTTGGTGAAGTTGACAAATTCCAAGCATGTAAGTATACGATCTCTCTGAAGAAAATGAATTGGACACCTACATGAGTAGAGAGGTTCCAATTACAGAGGGAGATGAGGCTAAAAGCCTTACACAAGAAGAACTTGGTCAAGGCCAAGAAGATCATTGTTGATTCAATCATGGATCACATTGTACCACAAGTTTTTTCCCTAAATATATCAAATATGTTTGATTCCTTGACCAAGCTATTTGAAGGGAAGAACATAAATCCGAATATGACTTTGAGAAAACAGTTGAAGAATGTGAATATCCAGAATGCAGAGACCATACAGTCATACTTTACGAGGGTCTCTCAAATAAAAGAACAACTTGTAGTAGTAGAAGAAGAAGTGGAAAATGCAGAAGTGGTGATAGCCACTTTGAATGGCCTCCTAGGATCATGGGATTCATTCATGCAAGGAATGTGTGCCAGAAGGAAGTGATTACTTTCAATAGATTCTGGTAAGAAGAAGAAGCTCGACTCATAAAAAGAGAAGAGAATATGGGAGCAACTGAAGATCAAGCTCTTACCATCCAAATAAAATCCCTTAAGAAATGAAGAACATGAAGAACTCAACTCTTAAAGAGCCACTTATCCATCTTAGCATTTGGATAAGAAACGATGCTATTATGAATGAAGAAGATGATGAAGATGAAGGCTCAAGAAGGAGTCTACCCATGAAACAAATAAAGATAAGTATTCAATTGTCATTTCATGATATCATTTTTTGTTATGCATTCATTTATATTCAGTTGATGTATTATGCATGATAGAATGCTTGCATTAATGACAATATACTACTAATAATCATGTAATGGGTAAGTAGCTCATAGTGCTATACAAATATCCATTGCTACTTATCTAGAATGAAACCTTTTTGTTGACATATTGGATTAGTGTACAATCTCCATGTTGTCCTAGTAGAGATGGAAGGAATCTAGAAAGTTTTCGTGAGATATGGATAAATGTTGTATTGGATAAAATAGTTTCATGATCATATATTTATGTATAAGAGTTTTCCATTATAATATTACTTATGAAATGTTTCTAACCATACAAATGCATTTGACTTGTAGGAAAGATCGCATACATAATCGCCTATAAGCAAAGAAGGATGAGAGTTGTTCTGAAGAACAAGTGACGACAGTTCAAGATAAATAATAATATGACGAATGCAGTGACATCATTGATGCAAAACCTTCGAGCTGTGAAGAAGTAACCAAGAAGAAAGGGAAGACCAGTTCAAGAAGAATGATGTCTAGGATGCAGTATCGATACGTGAAGGGAAGTTCATAGTTCCATCATGCAGTAGATGAAAACATCGTGGGATATAAGGAAAGATTTGTAGCATGAGGTTTCTCATGAAAAGATTGCATAGAGTACGAAAGACAGAGGGAGTATGATGCTTCGCTTTAGAGGGAGTGATTGCAAAAGATCCTGAGGTTCTACATGGTACAATAGGATGGATAGATTACTGATGACTCTAGGATTTACTGAGAATAAAGTGGATTCCAGCCTTTGCTTCAAGGTTGAAGGAGGAAGACCAGTGATGCTCCCATTATGTGTCGATGCACTATTTTCTAGGATGTGGTAGAATGCAGATGGAATCTTCCTCGGACAAGGGAAGTATGCAGTAGAGATATTGAAGAGGTTTAGGATGATGGATGCAAGGCCATGACCAAACATATGGCATCGAACCTAAAGCTACTGAGTGTTGCTTCATTAGAGTTAGTTGATGCCACAATGTATAGTCAGATGATTCAGTTCCTGATGTACCTGACGAATACGAGACCAGATATTTGCTTTGCTGTGAACACCTTGATCCAATTCCTTACATATTCGAGACATGTTCACTTGATTGCTGCAAAGAATATTCTAACGTACCTAAAGGGTACAGTTGATTATGGGCTCAAGTATGAGGAAAATCAAAAGATTAACCTGGAAGGTTATGTTGATTCAGATTGGGAAATAATTGCCATCGATAGGAAGAGCACTTCAAAGTGTTTCTTCAGTATGGGATCAGGTGTGATCTCTTGGTTTAGCAGGAAGCAATCCCATGTGGTGCTGAGTACAGCTGAAGCAGAGTATGTCATAGCTTGTTCAGCTAGTTGTGAGGCAATATAGCTAAGGAAGCTACTGTATAATTTATTTGATCTCTAGTTAGATGCTACATGTATATATTGTGACAACCAAAGTTGTCTGAATTTGTCAGAGAACCTAGTGTTCCATGACAAGTTGAAGCACATCGAGATCAAGTATCACTATATCATGGATATGGTGTAGAGAGGAGTAGTGAAGCTCCAGTATGTTGCGATGGGTGAACAGATAACTTATGTGTTGAAAAATCCATTGGCTAGAGTGAATTTTGAGTACTTTAGGGAGAAGCTTGGTGTTATCCAGATCGAGGTTCCCTCCAAGGGGAAGTGATGAGTCTTTGAGCCATTCTGACATGGTGAGAGGATTAGGTTCCTTCCATGGTCAGATGTAAGGGCTGAGCTATTCTGTCATGGTGAGAGGATTGGTTCCTTCCATGTTAGCTATGAGTGCTCAGCCATTCTGATATGACTGTAGGATTGGTTCCTACATGATCATATATAAGGGCTATTTCCATTCTTTGAATGGAGGTACCTAGTCAGTTACCAGGAATACTCAGTCTAGGACCAAGGGCCATTCTGATATGACTGTGGGATGTAGTCTCACATGATCAGATATAAGTGCAGGTCCATTCTGATGTGATTGAGGGATATCTTCCCACTTGATCAGATATAAGGGCTGTTTCCATTCTATGAATGGAGGCACCTAGTCAGTTACTAGGAACCCTCATTCTGGGACTGAGATCCTTTCTGACAAGTCAAGGTCAGATGTAAGGGCTATGCCATTCTGACATGGTGAGAGGATTAGGTTCCTTCCATGGTCAGATGTAAGGGCTGGGCCATTCTGACATGGTGAGAGGATTAAGTTCCTTCCATGGTTAGATGTGAGGGTTGGGCCATTTTGACATGATGGTGGATGTGTTCCTCTCATGGTCAGATGTGAGTGCTGGGTGTGGCTTTCTAACGAGTTAAGGTCAGATGTAAGTGTTGGGTGGGCTATTTTGACTTAGGGTTAGATATAAGTGTTGAAGAAGACCTACATGGAGGCTAGGCCTACACCCAACATGAAAAATGACTAGCTCTGTAGAAATTTATATGATGAGAAGAATCATGAGATAACACTAATGATGATGACCCAGTGATGATCCAGATCTAGTGATGATAATCCAGCAGTGATGATCCAGATCGAGTGATGATCCAGTTCCAGTGATGATGATCTAGTAGTGATGTTTCAGATCGAGTGATGATCCATATCTAGTAATATTGATCCAGCAGAGATGATCCAAATCGAGTGATGATCCAGATTCAGAGATGATGATCCAGCAGTGATGATCCAGATCAAGTGATGATCTAGATCCAGTGATGATGATCCAGATCGAGTGATTATCTAGATCTAGATGAAGATGACTTGAAGATGAAGATGACCTGAAGATGAAGATGACTTGAAGATGACGAGAACTCGATGATGATCTAGATGATACAGAGAATAAGACTTGTGCTGATAAATTGTGTCGAGAGAATACCTTCCTAGTTAAGAGGGAGTGTTGATGTAATTGTAACTTTGGAATGTATTCACTTGTATATTGTACCCCGATGTTTATTCTGGGAAGTGTTTGTAATGTAATTGAGTCATGTCATTCCCCGATGTTCCGATCAGGATTTTCTATAATGTGAACAAGTCATGTCAAGTCATTGTGGGTAACCCTCCTATTGATCAAGGGTTAAAGTCCCTGCAGTTGTGGGGATCTAGGGTTATTAGACTATCCTAGAGAAGTTGACCCTAGGTGAGTTATTGTAAGTCAGGGAATTAGTCCCCACCATTGTGTTAAGGATTACCCTCCTTGTTGGTCGGAGGGGCAAAGTCCCCACAAGTTGTGGGGCACTAGGGCTATTAGACTCTCCTAGAGATGTCGGCTCTAGTAAGTAATTGTTAAGTGAGGCCGACATGTTGGACTCGACATCAAGTGAACGAAAGAATATAAATAGAGAGTGAGCCTCTCTATTTATCATACACACACTCACTCATTGGGGTGCATGAGTAAGAGAGAGAAGTTGTTGGGACAAGAGAGAGACTAATGTTGTTGGGAGATCATCTTTATTTTTTTGGGTTTTACTTTTGGTGTTGATTCTATCTCTGAGGAAGTTGTGGGGTTTTCTCCTTTACGGTTTAACCAAGGAAAATTATTTGTGTCTCTTGTCTCTTGTGTTTATTACTGTGCATGTTATTCTTTCACTTAAAGATCCTAAGATCATAATGCTAGCTTGAATGATAAAAATATAACAAAAGAGGCAAATAGATTTATGATTCAAACATTAGAATGTGTATCTAGATCAAATATATGAGAAAGGTTTTTAATTTTCACACTCAAGGTCCAACACTGATTACCTCGAGGTGCGCACTAAGGAAATTCTCCTTGGGATCAGTAGGCTTCTCCAATTATTTCTTGCTTGCAAAATCAAGAACATCAATGTTATGCCTCCCGAACAACTGATCCACGATGTCCATTTTCTTCTTAAAACAATATTTCTCAGAGTGAGAACCTTTGTTGCAATAGGTACACTTGGATATCTGTTGATTCTTTTTCTTCTTCTTCTTAAGATCAGCATCAGTTGAAATAGAACTTCTTCATCATCTGACTTTGGCTTCTTTTTCTCCTTCATTTTTTGCTTCCCTTTAGAATTTGCATTCTTGCTTCCATGGGATGCAAGCACATAGTCCTTGGAGGTTTTAAGATCCCCCATTTTTTCTAACTTGTCTTGATCTTTGGTGAGTGAATCAATCAATGCACATAAGTAAGTCATTTTCCAATTGGAAACATATATCTTAGTAGCATGAAAAGTTGACACACAAATTGAGTATTTTGGACCCAGTTTTGATAGGATGGAAAGGATCAATTACTCCTCTTTATTTTCAATCCTGCATTGCTTGAGCATAATAACTAGTGACTTGAATTTGGTGAATAACTCCTCGATGATCTTGAAATTCCTCAGACTCGGTGATATAAACTCATTCTCCATTTGATGTCCTCTGAGCTCATCTTGGTTTCCAAAAAGGAACTCGAGCTTCATCCACACTTGATTTGGGGTTTTCAAACCATCAAGATGAAATAGAAGTTATGTAGAAATAGAGAGATAAATCATGTCATAGGCTTCATCCATTAGGTTATGCTTCTTATCCTTCTCAACAACAACATTTGGCTCATTCTCTACATCCATAGTATCTCTGTCGAGACCTCTACTATGCAATATAATATCGATATTATTTCCATTCATGATAGTTCAAGGAAGTCAAAACCACAACTTAAAATAGTTCCATGCTTGTTGTTGTGCTCTCGGTGAGATAAACTGAAACTTGCACAAGAAACCAATTAAAAGGGAAATTTTGGTGAAATTTTGTAAGCTCAACCATAATCTACTTCGACACTAAGCATATTCGAGAATGCATCACACCTAGGTAGACTCCAAATGATAAATCCAATGTCTTCAAGGAAATTGACCCAGGATTTCTATGGAAACTCGAGTGCTTCTAGTGTTTCAATGGAAGTATCTGAGAGAGATTGAATCCCTGGTGAGCTCTGATACGATGTGATATTTAACAGGTATATCTTGAGACAATAATAATCCTCACAAATATGCTCAGGAAAAACAGAGAAGAAAATCATTTGAATAACACAATAAATTTGAAACAATTAGAGAATTTTCTATACTTATATTAATCAATGAGTAGTGTACATATATAATACAACTTCTATAGAAAAAATAGAGAGCCAAGAAGGAAACTATAATCGCTCACAAGTTCCCCATGGTGGGTGATTATCGGGGAAAGTGGGGAAGGGCATGAGAGGTGTTAACCAAAAATACCCCACTCAGCTCTCAATGGCCTACACCACCCAAGGACACCATCTCACGACCTTCATATCACTCCATTAGACCCCCACACCCTCAAAATAGCCCAGGGATGAAGAAAGGGGCTTAAAAACCCCCAAAAGGAGCCCAAAATACTCTCCTAGGAGCGAAAGCCCCCAGAAAGGGGCTAAAACCCTAAAAGGAGCTAAAGTTAGGGAAAAAGGGGATAAAATCCCAAAAAAGGGGCTAAATCCCTGAGCAAGGGGTTAAAACCCAAAAATCCCTTGAAAAAGCTATAAAAGGAGGGTGGGGGGTCACTCTCAAGACACCTCTCCCTTGCATACTGTTATGCTGCCCATGGGTGCCTTGAGACCTTTGCCTCTTAAGCCATCCAAAATCCCTCTCATCCATATCCTTTGAACCATTTCTCCCCCATTCCAAGAGAGGTGCTTCCACAAGCTATGGCATGGTGGCCCATTTCCACCAAAGAAGGTATAGCTTGTCTTTCATGTTTTGTTTCTTTGCTTCTTAGTTTTATTTGATTTCTAACCAATATTTCATTTGCAAGTTTATGTTTAACATTTTTTTGCAGGTTTTATTGTAGCTTAGGATTTGTTTGCAAGTTATTGGAGGCGAAACAGTAACCCTTGTTTGCAGAGGGTTTCACCATTGCTTCTCTCTTCTTTCTGTTCTTAGTTTAGTTTACTGTTCTTTACATTACATTTTCATTTTCAGCATTTACCCACACGTAGGAACCTACCCCTCTGTCCTATAGATAGAAGGGATCCATTCCTGCCCCTGTAGTAAGGAGAAATCCCTGCTACAAAACTGGCGACCATACCAGGTCGATCCCACAGGATCCCTGATCCAAATTTTTAATTTTCAAGTTTTTAAATTTTTTGCTCTAGTTTTCAAAAATTTCATGTTAAATTCACTTTAAATCTAGTTTATTTTTTGTTATGAGTACTACCGAAGCCTATGCTAGGAAAAACCAATTCAATTTGGCCACAGTACAAGTTACTATCGTCCAGATCTGACTCTAGACCACAAAAAACCCAAATCCGGGGCAGGGCGCTCTTATCCAGCCTAAAAGTGAGGTGAGGGCACACTTAATGGCCAAACAGGTGCACCCACGGTGCACTTAGTCCCCCGGTAAGTGTGACTTCAACCCAGAAACATAGACCATGACTGTCTATGGATTCTGTGTGACCCCCTTGCCTGTTTCTGAAAAAACCTTGTGGCCCCTTAGCCAGATTTGATTAGAAATGTGTAGCGTATCAAACATAAATTCAATTTCAGTTTAATACAGGTTAAATTTGAGTTTCATAGGGACTGTCAGTGTGGCTCAGTCACCTCTGTCTAAGCACTGCAAGTTAATTTCGGTTTTTGTTTTTGTTTCTTGCAATTTCTTTTACAAACAATGTGTAGATTCCAAGTAAATATTAATGGCTTAATCAAATGAATGTAGCTTAACTAAAATCAACCTAAAACTAACTATCTTGCTCACCCTTCCTCCTCTACCTAGTCACCACCCTTTGGGGTATTCTGGGATATGACGAAGGGCAAGCTCATATAGATCTAAGCACTCCACTAATATTGTTCCAAACCATTAAAACCGGCTGACCTGGAAGGTAGAGGGGGTAGAGAAGGAGGGATTCTCACGATGCTAAGCATCCTCCCTATTGACCAACCTTGCATCCAGGAGGTGACCTGGGGATCTATGGATGGGATTAGTCTCATTGTGTTTAGAGCCCAACACCTTCTCTTGGTTGAAGAGGAATATCAATGCGAGGTAGTCATCTAGTGAGGCCATCAAACATTTAGGGTTAATAACTATATTTGTTCACAATTTCTGATTATTTAATGCTTTCATACACAAAAACAATGAGATGAACTCTACCATGATGAATTCATAAACCATTTGTAGCAACCAAATACTAGAAAAACAAACAAACAAATACACCATACCAACTAATCAACCCAACTCATTTCATGACGCTGAGTGAGCCTTAAAATTTACCAATTTACACTAAGTACAAAAAACTCTACAGTCTTTGAGGACATAAGTCCTTGACTGCTTCAACTGTGGGAAGTACTTGGGATTTGCCCAGAAACTCATTGTGAAGAGTACCACAGGAACCCCAAAGTAGTTGGCCGCTGAGAGGAATTACCAAGCGAAATGGGCAATGACCCCTTCCTATTGAGTAGAAACACCTGTGAGGAAAAATCCAAGCATTGTATTCTAGTAGTCTTGGTGTCCGAGTGACCACCTACATCCAATAGGAAGCCACTAAAACCGGGGTCAAAACATCATTCCGACCAGTTTCAGACATAAAATCTAACACAATTGATCCTCCACGCTCTTCCTCATGCCTAAGAGGTGAACCACCACCATTTGGAACACTCAATTGACAACGTTGAAGTCACTCTCAGGGATCTCCCACACCATCAGAAGGCCACACAGCCTCTGATTCTGATTCAAACCCATATCAGTCTGAACTAGACCTCCATACCGCACCATCAAGCCCCATGGCTAGTGCAAACCCGGATCCATTTTCCCGCATAACCTTAGCAAGTGGACCCATGTCCACATCCCAACCTGTCACCCACAACCTGGAAAGTGGCCCAAGCATAGTTATGCAGACTGTCATCAGTAAGCTTCCACCACCTGTAGTGACCAGCCAAGTTGGCCCACTGGCAGCACACAGGGGCAGTGGCCCCTCCACCTACACTGCCCCTCTTACCACACAGGGGGGCAGTGGACCATCCACTTACATTTCCCCTACTGTCATACATGGGGGAAATGTCCCTTCCACCCACATTGTCCCTCCCACAACACTTGGGGGCATTGGCCCATCTGCAATGGTGCCACCGCAAGTACCCCTAGCTGTGTAGGTGCATTATGCACCTGCAAAGCCCACTACCATCGCAGCCCCATCCCACATCAACCTGGGATCAAATCTGCCATTCATGGCTCATCTTAACCTACCTGATTTGGATCGGTTAACGAATGACCCCATCCGCCACCAAGATTTCTAGCCAGCCATGCCAACTAAGGTACCATCAGACATCCCCAATTTTTAAGGCAAAGCAGGGGAATGTCCCCAAAACCACATAATGACATTCCATCTATGGTGCTCATCCAACAGCATCGTAGATGATTCCATCAGGCTGAGGCTATTCCAACGCACTCTTATAGGTGATGTGGCCAAATGGTACATTGAGCTACCGTAGGCCAAATATCCAGAATTCAACTCCCTAGCCTTCATGTTCCTATAGTATTTCCAACTCCCCATCAGATATGATGAAGGGGTGGAGATCCTGTTATCCTACTGCCAAAGAAATGCCACTCATATAACCGACCACATCCACGAGTGGCAGCGGCGTTGCAGTCTATGCAAAATCTAACTTGACGACAAGATCTTCTTGGATTGGTTCCTTAAGACCTTGCTCCCACCCATAGCAAAGGATGTCGTGTCCAAACATCCTCAATCTGAAGAAGAGGCCATACTAAAAGCTCAATAGTTTGACCTTATCTATGCTCGGTCTGGATACCTGTACACCGTCATTCCAGATGCTCCCCGTCTGAGTACCTCATACCGTGATGCACTAGGGGCATCCCATGCTGCAAAAAACATCATAGGATTGGTCTCCCAATAGCCACAGCCTCGATCGACAACACCTGCAGTTCCATCACAACCAAGCAACACTGTTAATGTTGCTTACCAAAACCAAGCTCCGAACAACGCAAGAATGATGTCCCAGTCCGGAGCAACAAATTCCTACGCACAACCTGCGCCACCGTAGCAGGATCAAGCCATGGCTTGGCCAACACAGCAGTATGTGGGTCAAATTCCCACATTTGTGGCACCACCACCCCCACAAATCTACTATGCACTTCTAGTGCAACCAGTTCAAGCACCCACCCCCACTCCACCCGCTCTGTTGGGAAAAGTGTTCGCACAGCAAAACCGTCCCAACCAACTTGCCCCCAACAATCAACAAGGGAAAGTTAGAAATAACTAGCCTCACAACCAAGGAAATAACCAACTGCAGGGAGGTGGTCAACAACTGAACCCTCCCAACAATGTTGCGGCAAACTGGCTAGCCCAAAACCCCCCACGACAAAATGCACCAAGATGCAACGCCCCGTTGCGCACAAACCAACCATGCACACTTTGTGATGTTTATGGGCACTACACATTTGAGTGTCCCCTTATGGGTCAAGCTAAGCAGGCCATTCAAAACGAGGCCCAACAGGCCGCCAATGCCGCCAACCAAGCCCAACCCAACCTGAAAACACAAGGACCTCCCCCCATGGTGCTTCAAAACCTGCTACCAGTCCAAGGGTTCGTGGCAATTGCACCCCCTCCCCAATCCAATCCCAACACTCTGGGGGCACCTCCCACAGCCAAAATAGGTGTTCACCACATGCTATCCATGACGACTGAAGAGGTCAAATCACAAACTAGACGGAATCAGTACGGTACCACCACCAAACCTGCTGACTCATCAGTAGCATTCACGTCTAAGACAGTCAACCTACCTCTTCAGTTACCCCCATTCCCGCGGCCCCCCATATGTAGAGTAGTCAATAATGCTACAGCTAGAACTGCAGTCAACTATAGCATTGTGGATGATTTGGTCCAAATTCCAACCGCCATGTCCACTCTTGAGGTACTTATAATGTGACCAACGCAACAAAAATCCTTACTAGCTGCCCTAGGGGCAGTAGACCTTTCCAACTCCAAGTTAATCACCTTTGATATGGAAAACGGGGAACCACGGATGCCATCCACCATCGCCTTTCAAATACCAGTGTCCATCTAGAATTTGGTTGCGCATCGGTGCATAGTGCATGAGGGGGCATCCACGTGCGTTATGTCTACCTTGGTTTGGCAGAAACTTGGATCACCAATTCTACAACTGTCACATA
>LPNX010166842.1:1186453-1268674 GCA_001517045.1 Pseudotsuga menziesii | reverse complement strand
CATAAGGTTACCAATAATACATACAACAATATACACAGATGCAAGAGACAAGAACTGATAACATGAACAGATTATATTATTCTCAATAGATCATACAAAGCCAGGAACTGAACTGAACTCTTGTGTGGCTCAACAGCCTAATATACAGGTTACAAACAGTTACAATCATAACTACCTGTCGGTCCACCGAACCGACACGACTATTAGTTAACAGACTAACTACTGTGTTTACTCGGCCGACCGACGTAGTCGGTACCTCGACTTAGTCGGCTGATCGACTAAGTCAGTCTTCGTTCAAGTCGACTTATGTCGACTTGCTCCTTCTACAGGCACAATCAAAAGTTTTTGCATACTGGTATGGCTCTCAAAGTTGTCCAAGGGCCTTTGGAATGACATTCCAGGGAATACGACCATGGCATTGTCTCTAAAGAAACCATTCAGTCATTAGGATCCATGAACAATTCCTTCAGGAACCATGTATGACTTTTCATGGGTATCCATGGTTATATGTATCTAGGTCGTATGTGCTTGGGTCCTTGGACATGGTTATTAAAGGGATAGGATATTGAGAAATAATGTCCTAGGGAGGAAGACTATTCCTTTTCCCTAACAAAAATAGTAATGCTATTAGATCCATGAGTAATGCTTCAAAGCACCATGCATGACAACACATGGATATATTTGTCACTATGTATCCAAGGACTAGGGCCTTGGGGCTTTGGACATGGTTATGGGAGGATACTTGAACCTTTGGTCCTAAAGGAATACTTTAGCCATCAAAGGCTAATATTTACTCCACCAAACACACCTGGCATCTTAATGGTAACATTGGCATATTATTGAATACATTAGTTCCATTAGGTTCCCATGTGCATTATGTATGTGTCTCACGAACTTGAGAATGATTCTCTAGGGAAGAATACCATGCCTTTGGCCTTAAATAAACCATTGAGGCATCTATAGCCATGAAAAATGCCTCAAAGCACCACACATGACTTTGCAAGGGTATCCATGTTCCTCTATATCAAGGTCTTGGGGACCTGGGGCCTTGGACATGGTCATTGGCAGAGACATGAACCTTGGCCCCTAAATAAATATTCTATACATCTAGAGATAACAATGTTTCCTCAACCAACCACATATGACATCATGAAGGTATTATTCACCTATGATTGAGGATTGCAATCCCGTTAAGTGGTTTTGAGAAATATGAATTTTACTTAAGGCCTTGGGAAGGGCACTCCAGGGTTCAAAAAACCATCCCTTTCTCTCTAAATAAACCATTGAGGTGACCAAATCCATGAAAAATGCACTCAATGCACCACACATGAATTCATAGGGGTGTTTGTGGTAGTATGTAGATTCCACGTCTTGGGGACTCAAGGGATTAGATGGTGCAGGTGGATCGATCTCAACCGACCCCAACCAACACTTCCAGGATCTAATGGCTCCTACACTTAGCAGGCTTACCAAATTTAGCCTAATGGCCAATTCTTCTCTAAAACATCCCTCCCGCAACTTTACCTTCGCAAATCCCCTTCCGCAGGAGGGATGCAGGATGTGGGACCTCGATTGCCCAAATTGCTCTCCACAATTCCGTTTCCACAAATATGTTTCTGCAACATAGTTTCCGCATGCATGATGCGGGATGCCAACTTTCCAAAGTTGCTCCCCAGCAAATTCCTCTCAGAAAATCTTTCCTCGCAACTTTCTCAGTCATTCGATCCTTGCGGCCTTCTTCACGACCGTCGATATCCTTCTTTTTGATGCGGCCCTCAGATCTTTGTGGATCTGTTAACTTCTTCTCAACTCTTGGTGCTGGATACTTCTGGTCCGTCAGATTTTGATCTGCAGCCTCATGAATCTCCACCATTCATTCTTTGCAAAAACTTGTTAGGGCAGAAAACCTACGGGTTGCGTCGATTGATCATGAAATTGATCAATCTAGCCTGCAATATTCACGATACTTTAACCTAACACTCTTATGCATCCATCTACTCTCCACTTCAACTGTTTAAGCAAGAAATTGATGCGTGAAATCAACACTTCACTGAAATACACAAATATTCATGAAAACGTCGAAGTCGGCTCTGTAAGATATATAGTTAAACACATCACATGCATAAAGGCTAACAACCCTACAAACACACGGTTAATCCTTTTATTAAGCAACAAAGGAAAAATGCACATAGCTTGGATCTCTCTCCTTTCGACTCATCAAAATATTTACAAACAGGAATCAGACACAAGTCTGTACTCTCTCTGCAAACTCGGAATTCTAAATGCTGAAGAGCGGAACCCCTCCTACATCTCTAATCGGTTTATTTAAATGAAAAATTGTTATCCTATCCTAAGTGGTCCTGCAACTGAAACAACCACTACTAAGACACATGATCAAATGTCCTTGTCTGAAACAAACTAACGACGGTTTGATCTCCACGCAGGGAGTTGTGATCCACAATGATTCCCTACACCGCTATTCATATTATGATTTAGCACAAAAATGGTTACAAAAGATGCCATAGCATGTGACCAATTCATCACATTGTTGACATTCCATGATGCTCCTGCATTAGACTCGCAAGGTAGAAAATTATGAACCTCTGTTCATAAGATCAGCTACAGTGAAACCCTTGGCTTCCAACTCTGCAACGCTCATCCAAGTAGAATCTTCCGTTGATCGCTTCTTCCACTTGACCAAATACTCCAGATAGTCCTTCTTTCTTGTACTCTTTGACACCCTAGTGTCAAGAATGGCCTCGACTTGCAATGGTTGTGTCACATGCATCTGTGTTACCCATTGTAAGTCTTCAGTAGGATCTTAACCTCTTGTAAAGGTTCCAGTGTCACCTGCTACATAAGGATACATATCTGCTACATTAAAGATTGGTGAAATACCCACTCTTGTAGGCATCTCTAACTCGTAAGCATTCGCTGAAAACTTCCTAAGTATTCTGCAGGGTCCAATATTCTTCATCTTCAGCTTGTTATACTCTCCTTTAGCAAATCTGTCTCTCTTCAGGTATGCTAAGACCAAATCCCCTACTTCATAGTTCTTTTCCATCCTTCTGGAATCTGCTCGGGCCTTGTAACTGGTATTACTCTACTGCAATATTGCTTTCACTTGCTCCTGCAACTCACTGATTCTTGCTGCAAACTCTTCTCCATCAGCACTTCGTTTCTCCAATTGACCTAAGTCACGAAGTTCATACACTCCTCTTGGATGCATTCCATACAGAATTTTAAATGGATTCATCCATGTACTCCTTCTTGGTGAATCATTATATGCAAACTCATCTTGAGCTAATACTCTGTCCCACTGCTTAGGACTTTCCCCAATCAAAATCCTCAGCATGTTTCCCAGACTCCTATTGACTAATTCGGTGTGTCCATCAGACTGTGGGTGATATGCTGAACTAGAATTCAGTCTGGTACCCAACTTATTCCACAAGGTTCTCCAAAAATGCCCTGTGAACTTCACATCTGTGTCTCATACAATGCTTCTAGGTAAAGCATGTAGTTTCACAACTTCATCAAAGAACAAGTTAGCAATGTGTGTGGCATCACTAGTCTTGTAACATGGAATGAAATGTGCCATCTTAGTGAATCTATCAACAAAAACAAAGATAGAATCATGTCCCCTCTGAGTTATTTGTAAACCCAGAATGAAATCCATACTCATAGAATCCCAAGGCCTAGTTGGAATAGGTAGTGGTGTATACAATCCTGTGTTCTGGCTTCTCCCCTTAGCATGCCGACATACTCTGCATCTGCTTACAAACTTCTCAACTTCAGACCTCATCCTTGGCCAAAAATAGAAATGACCCAACTGTTCGAAGGTTTTATCACTTCCAAAGTGGCCTGCCATACCCCCATTCTGTTTCGCATGTATCAAGTTCTCTCTCATAGAACGATTTGGTATACACAACTTACTGTTTTTAAAGAGTAAACCATCTTGTAGTGTATACTCCATCCATTGCTCTCTGTCCACCTCTACGGGATTCTTACAATCCTTGTAAGCCTCCTGGAAATCAATTTAAGCTTCATACAAATCTCTCAAATGCTCAAACTGTTATACCGAAATCTCATCACCCTCATGTTATGAGATAGGTATCCCCTTGTCTGCTCCAATCCCTCAAAGTTTTCCCTAGAGAAATAAAGGAATAAATTAACCCCTTGCAATTTTCCCTCTTTTGAGCTGGTAACGCCCTTTCCCCATTGAAAAAAAGTGTTACCCCAGAATCAAAGAGCCAACACCGCTCCTGATACATGAGCAAAGAGCGGTACCACCGCTTCTATCCCTACTGCAAGAAGCAGTTCCCCTTTAGCACCGCCTGTTTTCTTCATTGGAGGAGGGGTGCTTGAGTTTTGAAGGCAAAAAAGAAAAGTTTGAGAGGATTCTCAAAGCTGACCTCCGTGGAGCCTCATCCCTATGGTTTAGGACCAACTGGAGCTTGAGATCCTCCCTTTTAGAATCTAATCTCCACCTCACCCATGATATCCTCAACCATACCTATCCTCCCATGCCTTTAAATACTGGCTCACCCCCCATGGGAAAAAATGAGGAAGAATTGTGTTTCATACCCAAACTCTGTCAAAATAATTCTTGAGTCTTTGGAGGCAAGGTGAAGTTAGAGGCAAGGAGCCATTGGAAGGAACTCTCAACACCAAGGCATGAAGGTTGTAGTCTCTCCAATCATTTATTAATAAAGAATGTCTTTTCTTTCCCATATTTACTGTTTCATATGTTTATATTGCTTGATTCCTTGGTCACAAGCATAGATCTAGTTGATTATATTGTATGCTATCATGTTTTCTTTGTTGTCTTCCATATTTTACAGGTTCTTATGCAGTAAGCTTCAAGGATAGCGAGGAGAACCTTTGAGAGAAGTATCATGGCATTCCATTCAGTTGATTAACCAGATCTAGGGGAAGTTTAACATTTGGTGTTTGTGTTTTGTTCTAGACCTGAACCATTCATATCTAGGGAACTAGCTCTTGTCCGCAGGAGGTGTGTATTTTCAGCTAACAAAATTGGTGACTCCGCTGGGGAGACTACGAATTCTGGATCATTGGTAAGTTGAAACCTCTACCTTCATTTTCAATTTCTAGATCTATTTTTCCATTCATAGATCTGTAGATTTGCTTTGAATTTGATTTTTTTGCCTCTACCTGCCTTAGGATCTTCATATTTTTGGTTCACTGGGTTTTCTGGTGATTGTATGGATTCATTTTTTAGTCTGTAACTTCCTTTTTTGTTGTTTTTTTATTTTTCAAATCGCCATCTCGGGCATCACTCTTGAGATGTGTTATAAGTGCAGTTCTGGAGCTGTCACCGCTCTTCCTCTGTGTTAAGGAAGCAATGCCACCGCACTTTCTTTGTGTTAAAGAAGCAGTGCTGGACCTTGGTAACACTCTGGTGTGAACCTGTAGAAGCGGTGCCACCGCTCTGTTCCTGTGTGCAAGGAGCGGTGCTCAGGCTAGTAACACCCTGTTCAACACCTGAAGAAGTAGTGCCAGGTATTCTTCTTAGCCATGTTTGGTGTTTGATTCTTAAATGCTTGTTATTAGTATTTGGATCCATGCTTCAAATAGTTACAGTTGTTTTGAACTCCACAATTCATTTTTAAACAGAAAACTCAATCAAAAATTAAAAAAAAAAACGAGCCAAGAATTTTGAATTCATGTTGGTATGAATTCATACGGATTTTCAAGAATTTTGATTGATGTTGGTCTTTTAAAGCTTCGTAGTTGGCTTTGAATTGAACTTGGTTTTGTTAGATCTCTGATTTCTGTCTTCTTTGATAGAACAAGAAAAGATTCATTTCTATTTTTCTTCATTTGTTATACATGATTTTTGTATGTTCTTTCCTTTTTTCATAAAGTTGTGGAAAATTCCATATGAAAGTTATTGTATAATTTTATGATTAGTTCATTCTATCTTTAGTTGAAAATTTGAACACTTTTGTATAAAAGTTGTAATTATATTTTCTTGCTTTTCATTAGAGATCTCACTTCTTTTTCAGTTCAAAAGAGAAGATTTTGTTTGTTTCAATTAGGAAAGGACCATATAAGCAAGTGTCTTTTATTTTTGTATGGGATTTATTCTATGTTTTAAATGAATTGAACCTCTCTCTCCCTTCCTTAAGTAGGGCATACCTTTAAAGTGAAAGTGAAAATTTTGCACTATCATACTACATGGTTTTTACTTTTATGTCCTCACCTCATGCATTCACCTAACCATTCAAGATAAAATTAAGCATTGGCTTAGGTTTAAAATTTTTAGCAATTTGTGTGATAGGTTAGAGACGTGTTTGGGTGTCGTAAAACGTAGGAGTTGTCGTTAATTTGTCTGCACTAAAACCCCGGACTCGTGCGGTTCTTCCACGTACCGTCGGTATATCGAACGGCCTTTCACGTATCGTTGAGGTATATATAAAGGTACTTCATGTACTCGATTGTATATAGGAAGGCCCCTTATGAACTGTTGTGCATTAGACAACACTACTACTGATTTGAGATCCCATGTACCTTACGTATATCGGGAGACCCTTTTAGGAATCCTCAAACCATCTGAGTTATCCTTTTGGCCTGTCCGGTCAGGTTCCAGGCCTTTAATCCACTCCTCTCACATATTGTGCTTGCTTCTTTAGTTTGAGTAGTGCTTGTTGTCTATATAGTTAGGATTTTTTAGAAGAGAGAGATAGTTTTGTTACATAGTTATGGCTTCACCTTCCAGGACTACCAACCAAGAGACTCTTTTACCAAGCACATCTTTTGTTTTCCCTCCATATGGGGATGTTGGTCCTCCTCTCATGGCTACTTTAAGCCTTTCTGGATTGACTATTGGATTACTTGTTTGGTTATTCTCCAGTCCAGTTATCCCATGTACACCAATTTATTCTGATCCTAACCCTTCATCACAAGAGAATCAACCTCATGTTGATCCCTCTCCTTCTTCACCAGATGTGTCTTCTCCCGTTTCTCCCTCTTCGCCTGTTGAAAGTTGTAGTACTAGTAGTTAGGTGGATAAGAAGAAGAAGAAAAGGAAGATTAAGAATAAGAAAAACAAACAAAAAACCAAGTCTCAACCAATCACTCCTCACAATGCGAAGAGTGTTGATCTGCACACCCAAAGATCGCGTAAGCGCAAATTCCCTTGTCTGCTTCGCAAGGGTGATTACCTTCTGAAATATTGTCATGGTTTGGTCCGAGTTTTAGAAGAGTGGTCTAAGGTTTTCCAACAAGATATGTCATCAGCCTCTGGTCATCATGCTGATGACCCCCCCTCAACCAGTGACTCTGTGGTTAAGAGTCAGAAGGGTAAAGTCAGAAATCCTTTCTTTCTTTGTAAGGACATGCACTTTACCTACCTTTGTCCTCACATGGATGAAGCTTCTAATTTGTTGGAAGATATTATTGTTTCTCGTCAACGGCTTCCAACAGGTTATCGTAAGTTGTCACTTGACATCCCATTGGTTGATAAAGTGGTCGATCCAGTTCTAACCTCGGTTGATCCCACTCTTCCTTTGAAGAGTGAAGTTGAAGTGGTCAATTCAGTTTCATCCGTAGTTGATCCCACTCTTCCTTTGAAGGGTGAAGTTAAAGTGGTTGATTCGGTTTCATCTGAGGTCGATCCCACTCTTCCTTCTAAGAGTGAATTCCAAGTGGTTAATCCGGATTCATCCATGATTGATCCCATTATTCCTTCGAAGAGTGAAGTTAAAGTGGTTGAGTCGATGTCATCTCCACTCAATCCCACTCTTTCATCAGAGAGTGTTAAGACTGAAGTAGTCACTTTGCCCAAATCTTTGTCTTTTTCTTCTCTTATAGTATAGAATGAATCGAAACCTAATGAAGTTTTCATGCTTCGTTCTGATTGTTCTCGACAGGAGGAAATTTTGTCTGTTTCGACAGAACCCTCTCTGAGTAGTGAGGTTATTTCCTTTAAGTGGAGTAACCTAACAGAGTCTCATCTTCATTCGAGTGTTCCTTTCCAGATAGTTGTGAATGTTACTACTAGGTGGATACTTCGCACTATTGTTGATGAAGGGGCTTTTATTAGTATTCTATCCTCAACTGCTGGGCAATCTTTAGGTTCTCCTCAGCTTGTGCCATCCACCGATCAGATACTGGCTTTTAATCAAAGACCTACTGCACCTTCAGGGACCCTTCCTTATTTTCCTATTACATTAGGAGGGAAAACTGTCTGTATTGACGTTATGGTGGTCCAAGGTCCTTTATACTTTAATCTTCTCCTTGGACATGATTATGTTTACGCCATGAAAACCGTAGTGTCCACACTCTTTAGAGTTATGCATTTAATCCCATTAAGGGAAGATTGTGACCATTGATCAACTTTCTTTTGTTACACCTGATCATCACATCACTCCTAGTAATCAGACTGCCCTGAATGTGCTGCATATTCTTGTGGTTCCTTCCCCTTCTTCTAGTCCCATCATAGGTAAAATGGGGGGCATGGCTCTAGTATATGGACATCATAATGGAGCTAAGCCGCTATCTTTTATGAAATGGGGGCAACCTACCAACCTCTAGATATCATTTTGGGTAAGAGCAGGTTCGCGAGCATAGTTCTGACTCTATGTCAAGCTCTTTAAAAAATGAAACAGGTTGGTTAGCATAGTTCCCATTTTGTGTCAAGCTCGTTAAAAAATGAAACAGATGCCTTTGAGCAAAGTTCCCATTCTGTGTCAAGCTCGTTAAAAATATGAAACAAATACCTATGAGAAAAGTTCCCATTCTATGTCAAGATCGTCAAAAAATGAAATGGATCTCCTCAAGCATAGTTTACCTTTTGGTTTCAAGATTGCATAAAAATGAAACCATTCCTGAGCATAGTTCATTTTCTATTTCAAGCTCGTTAAAAAATGAAGTAGGTTTCCTTAAGCATAGTTTACCTTTTGGTTTCAAGCTTGCATAAAAAGGAAACCATGTTCCAAGCATAGTTACCTTCTGTTTCAAGCTTGTATAAAAATGAAACAACCCCCCTTCCTTTGATTCAAGTCTTCCCTTTAGTGTTAGAACTTGAACCTTCTTTTCACCTGCCCGATTCTCGTTCTTCCTACCCCCCTGGTGAACATTTTCACATTAGTAACCATGTTTTTAGGTTGAGTATGGAAGAAGAATCGTCAGACGAAACGAAGTTTGGGGAGCATGTCGAACCCCTAACAACCATGCTAAGGGTAAGCTTCGCTAGCAATCATGTTGGGGGCAAGATTCCAAGCTCTGGATATCCTGTTAATGGGATTTTTCAAGCATAGTTTACCCATTGGTTTCGAGCTTGTGTCAAAATGAAACCAATCCTCGAACATTCTTTCAACTGATCTTCAAGCTCGTTAAAAACATAAGATGGTGTTGAGCTTACTTTTCATTTTTCGCGCTCTAGTTAAAACATGAAAAGTGGTTTGAGCTTAGTTTATTACTTTTTCGTGCTTTGGATTCAAACATGAAAAAGGTTAATAGAGTCTTCTTTAAGCTCTTTTCAGACTCTTAAAATGTGAAAAGATAGTTGAGTACTTGTCTTCTTCATACTCGTAAAATTATTTGAAGAGTCGTCTCTCCAATGGTAGGTTATCTCTTTTTCGGTTCGGATAGACTATTTATGAAAAATGAACACTCCAGCCAATCATGACTGGAAGAGTTCTCTAAGGTATTATTTTATACTTTTTTAGGCCTTAGGGACTAAATCATGCGAAAAAGGACCCTTTGGAGTTTTCTTTAGTTTGTTCAGACTCTCTAAACATGAACTACACTGAGTTTTCTTTCATTGGACTCGTTAAATTAAACACTGAAAGACCCTTTTTTGGGAACGAGCCCATCCTTTCTCGGGTTCGTAAAACATATGAGTTTGGACTTGTCCAAAGGACAAGCTAAAACGAGTGTTTGTTACCCTCTTTGAACTCGTAAAAATGAAAAGAGGCACTCATCAATCATGATGGGGAAATTAAGGGAAAGGGAAAACATTTTTCAATAATGGCAGTTGTTAGTCACCTTTGAACATGGCACTTGTCTGCATTTCATTCAGTCAATTGGGTATTCATCTTGTCTCTGAGTCGATCCACTTTCATGAGTCATGCCACTCCTTTGAACCATGTGCATTGTCGCATTGTGTTCCACCTCGTCAAGTCAATGCTGCCAAGTCTTTGGTCATGTCACCCGATGTTCAAAGGGAAGTCATGTTGAGATTTTACACCTGTAGTTAAACAAATTTTTTGACTCAGTTACTTTTGAGTCAGTCCTATGGTTACATCATACTGAAAATTCCAAAACTTTGTTCCGAGTTTCATGTCGTCGATGTGGGATTCATCATAGCTCTCCTTCGACGAGACTATTCTTGTCGACATCAGCTCATCATCCAGGAATTAGTCTTAGAAACAAGTTTAGTACCTTGAGATCTGTATGCCTTAATGACAGATTCTCTTGTTTTTGACATAGGTTCACATCATTGACCTTTGATCGAAAGATTGGATTGAGTGTTCGACATCAGATCATCTATTCACACTTAGGAGATTGTACTAGGGTACCTTGGGAATCATTGACATTAATAGTGATCTCCCTCGCACTTGTTAATGGTTCACATCATTGACTGGTAATCAAGTGGTTTCTACCATGTTTGACTTCAGATCATTGTAATCACATGGATAGAATCGTTCTTTGTGGAAGACGAGATGAAGACCCTAGGTATTTGTTAAGCGCTCATTGCTTTCCCCAGGTTACGATGGAGTATTTGTATGAGTCCTAGCATGGATCCACATTTGTATGTTTGTGGCTGTGCTCAGATTTGCGTCTGTATTACATAGATCTACATTGTATGTCTGGTAGCTATGTCCAAATTTGAGTCTTCTTCGCATGGATCTACGCTGTATTTTAGTAGCCATGACTTTTTTGTATCTCACATCGATCTGAATTGTATTGGTCAGCATCCATGTTGTGAGTCATTTGGGACATGTATCAAAATGTGCTGCAGAGAGTTGGTGATGTTTTAGAAGTTCCGGCCTTTGGACCTTTTCCTCAACACTATACCTTGTTCTTTCAAAGTATATTGCCTATAGTTTCCCTCTAGCCATTATACTTTGGGGGCATCTCTGTTATACCAAAATCTCATCACCCTCATGTTATGAGATAGGTACCCCCTTGTTTGCTCCAATCCATCAAAGTTTTCCCTAGAGAAATAAAGGAATAAATTAACCCCTTGCAATTTTCCCTCTTTTGAGCTGGTAACTCTCTTTTCCCATTGACAAAAAGCGTTACCCCATAAGCAAAAAGCCAGCACCACTCCTGATACATGAGCAAAGAGCAGTGCCACCGCTTCTATCCCTACTGCAAGAAGCGGTGCCCCCTTAGCACCACCTGTTTTCTTCATTGGAGGAGCGATGCTCAAGTTTTGAAGGCAAAGAAGAGAAGTTTCAAGAGGATTCTCGAAGTTGACCTCTGTGGAGCCTCATCCTTATGGTTTAGGACCAGCTGGAGCTCGAGATCCTCCCTTTTAGAATCTAATCTCCACCTCACCCATGATATCCTCAACCATACCTATCCTCCCATGCCTTTAAATACTGGCTCACCCCCCCATGGGAAAAAAGGAGGAAGAATTGTGTTTCATACCCAAACTTTGTCAAAATCATTCTTGAATATTTGGAGGCAAGGTGAAGTTAGAGGCAAGGAGCCATTGGAAGGAACTCTCAACACCAAGGCATGAAGGTTGTAGTCTCTCCAATAATTTATTAATAAAGAATGTATTTTCTTTCCCATATCTACTGTTTCATATGTTTATATTGCTTGATTCCTTGGTCACAAGCATAGATCTAGTTGATTATATTGTATGCTATCATGTTTTCTTTGTTTTCTTCCATCTTTTACAGGTTCTTATGCAGTAAGATTCAAGGATAGCGAGGACAACCTTTGAGAGAAGTATCATGGCATTCCATTCAATTGATTAACCAGATATAGGGGAAGTTTAACATTTGGTGTTTGTGTTTTGTTCTAGACCTGAACCATTCATATCTAGGGAACTAGCTCTTGTCCGCAGGAGGTGTGTATTTTCGGCTAACACAAACCCCAAAACTTGGATCTAATTTTCTGGAATAATCAACAGTCTCCTACTTAAGGCATCAACTACCTTGTTTGACTGTCCACATATGTGTTTCAACACAAAGGTAAATATCTGTAAGAAATCAACCCACTTGACATGCTTCAGGTTCAACTTAGGTTGCTACATTATGTACTATAATGCATGGTTATCTGAATATAACACAAATTCTCTGGGCATCAAGTAGTGACTCCAATGCTTCATTGCTTGAACAATATCATACAACTCCTTGTCATAAGATGAATACTTCTACTTTGCACCATTAATCTTCTCACTGAAATACACTATAGGCCTGTCCTCTTGACTAAGAACAGCTCCAATTGCTACTCCAATAGCATCGCATTTCACTTGGAAAGGGTGGTTGAAGTTTGGTAACTTCAATACTAGTTTCTCAGTGATATTCTTCTTCAAGAACTGAAAGCTCCTTTCAGCCTCTGCTGTCCACTGGAACGGTTTTCTATCCTTCTTAATTGTCTCAACAATAGACGCACAAATTCCACTGAAATTCTTTATAAATTTCCTATAGAAGCTTTCCAATCCATGAAAGCTCCTTACCTCAAATATGTTCCTAGGTGAAGGCCAATCAATGATTGATGGCACCTTTTTTGGATCCATCTTCAACCCATCTCTCGAGATAACAAAACCTAAATATACTAGCTCTGTCTTCATGAAGGTACATTTCTTCACATTTATCAGCAACTTTTCCTATTGCAGTCTCTCCAAAACATATCTCAAATGCTTCAGATGTTAAGTTCTTCTGTTTGGCTGAAAACCAAAATGTCATCAAGGTAAACTATCACAAACTTACCTATGAAATCTCTCAAGACTTCATTAATCAACCTCATAAAGGTACTTGGTGCGTTGGACAATCCAAATGGCATGACCAACCACTCATACAACCCATCATTTGTCTCGAAGGCTGTCTTCCACTCATCTCCTTCTCTAATCCTTATCTGATGATATCCACTCTTCAAATCCAACTTTGAAAAGCATGTTGCCCCACTCAGGAAATCCATCATGTCATCCATCCTTGGTAATGGAAACCTATATCTAATGGTGATCTTGTTAATCGCTCTGGAGTCAGTACACATCCTCCACTCACCATCCTTCTTAGGTGTCAGTATTGCTAGTACTGCACATGGAATCAGACTCTTCTGAACCAATCCTTTGTCCAACAATCCTTGGACCTGCTTCCTCAATTCTTCATTCTCTTGAGGTGTCAACCTGTATGCTACCTTGTTTGGTAAAATGGCTCCTGGAATAAAATCAATCTGATGACTTATATTCCTCCTTGGTGGTAGTTCATTGGGTAAATCATCCACCACAATGTCTCTGTACTCACTCAGCATCTCCTGAATCTCCTTAGGTAGATCTGTCACATTAGTCTTCACTATCACCACTCTTGGTTTGCACACCACAACATAGTTCAACTATGCTTCCTCAACCTGCTGCAAATACTCTTTTCCTGACAACATCAAAACCTTAGGTTCTAACTGTCCTGTTGTACTTCCTACTTGTAGGGGGTGAAGTACATGGGTTCTCCCATTTTGCTCGAAAATATGACAATTACTCCTACCATCATGAGTTACTTTCTTGTCAAATTGCCATGGTCTTCCTCATAGTATATGACAAACATCCATTGGCATAAAATCACACAGAATATTGTCCTTATATGGACCTATCTGAAAATCAACTTCGCACTGTTCACTCACCAGGATTTGATGTCCTTTATGTAACCAAGATACTTTATATAGAACTGGATGCTTGGTCTTCTTTAGCCTCAACTTTTCCACCATCTCTGTGGAAACAATATTGTCAGTACTCCCACTGTCAATCACCATCTTACAACACTTCCCTTGGACTTTACATGTTGTCCTGAACAACAACTTCCTTTGAGCAGGATCTGCTTGCTCCTTCTCAGGTTTCAACAAGACCTTGTTCATCATCAAAGATTCCCTTGTCTCTAGCAAGACTTCTTCTACCATCGACTGTTCTTGTTGCTGCTCATTCTGTGCTACATAGGCTCCTCTCTTCCCTATGGCTTCCTTCACTGGACACTCAAATGACTTATGGCCCAACTGGTTGAATTTGTAGCATCTAACGACAGCTTCTCTGCCTCGTCCTCTACCTCTACCTCCTTGGTAAGGTCCTCTTCTGCTAGAATCACCTCCTCTTCCATGCTTCTCTTGCTAGCTAGAGTTATTGGACTCCCCTCACTGTGGTCCAAATATTCCTCTTCCATTCGCTTGTCCCCTTCCTCTGGTTGAACCGTGAACTCTATTGAAGGTCTTCTTCCTTGTTATCTTCTCTTATGCCCTTAAGGCGCACTAATATGCCTCCTCCATTGTTCTAGGTGAAATCATGTTGATCTCTTCTTGGATATCCATCCTTAGACCATTCACGTATCTAACATCCTTTTCTGCTGACTCTTCTGCATATCCATCCCTTAGGTTTACTTTGTAGAGCTCCTCAATGTATTCTCTCACTGTTAACAATCTCTGTCTAAGGTTCTATACTTGTCTATATAAAATTAACTGGTAATCCTTGGGAAAGAACTTAGCCCTCATATTTGCTATCATTCTATCCCAACTTTTTATCAAGGGTTTATTCTTCCTTCATCTTTCTGCTTGGACACTATCCCACCATAAGGATGCATGTCCCTTTGAACCTTGTCATAGCCAATCTGACTCTCTTATCTTCTTCTACCTCATCGTACTCAAAGTACTTATCCATATCGGTGATCCATTCAATGAGATGCTCTACAACGAGACTCCCATCATATGTAGGAAACTCTGGTCTCGGCCTTGAAGTCGCTCCCAGAATAGATCTGAAACATCTTAACTCTGGTGTTTCCTACATATATGTAGCTTCTTCTCTTTGCTCTTCATCCTCAGGTTCACTTATATCCCCTTCTTTCGGGTCTCTTCGTCTGTTTGTTTCCATGGCTTCCAAACGTGCCCTTAACTCCCTAATTTCTTCTAGAACTTCTGTGTTCCCTCCTAGTCGACCTCTGTCACGACCTCTTGCTCTTCCAATGCGTGCAACCATCTTCCCACCTTAAGCCTCTACAATAACAGTTGTCTTTCACACTGTTACAACTTACCTCACCAAGCCTCTTCTCGGCCCTTGGTTTGTCGACAATGTTGGTCCTCTATCTAGAACCTCCTGAGCACCCTTTCTTTGCTCTCTTCAGGATCCTATGGTTATACTTCTCTCTTTCACGCACTTCTCCTTAATCCTTCAAAATTCTACCCACAACCTCAGCCGTGGAATTTCTCAACAGGAAATCTCAACAACATGGCTCTGATACCAAAATTGGTGTAGGTGGATCGATCTCAACCGACCCCAATCAACACTTCCAGGATCTAATGGCTCCTACACTTAGCAGGACTGCCAAATTTAGCCCAATGTCCAAATTCTACTCTAAAACTGCCCTCTCGCAACTTTACCTCCGCAAATCCCCTTCCCTTGTGGCCTTCTTCACGACCGTTGATCTCTTCTTTTTGATGCGGCCCTCTGATCTCAGTGGATCTGTTAACTTCCTCGCAACTCTTGGTGTGGGATACTTCAGGTCCATCAGATCTTGATCTGTGGCCTCAATCTCCACCGTTCGTTCTTTGCAAAAACTTGTTAAGGCAGAAAACCTGTGGGTTGCGCCGATTGATCATGAAATTGATCAATATAGCCTGCAATCTTCACGATACTTTAACCTAACACTCTTATGCATGCATCTACTCTCCACTTCAACTGTTTAAGCAAGAAATTGATGCATGAAATCAACACTTCACTGAAATACACAAATACTCATGAAAATGCCAAAGTCAGCTCTGTAAGACATACAGTTCAACACAACACATGCATAGAGGCTAACAACCCTACAAACACACAGTTAATCCTTCTATTAAGCAACACAGGAAAAATACACACAAATTGGATCTCTCTCCTTCCGACTCATCAAAATATTTACAAACAGGAATGAGACACAGGTCTGTACTCTCTCTGCAAACTCGAAATTCTAAATGTTGAAGAGCAGAACCCCTCCTACATCTCTAATTGGTCTATTTAAATGAAAACCTGATCCTATCCTGAGTGGTCCTACAACTGAAACAACCACTACTAAGACGCATGATGAAACGTCCTTGTCTGAAACAAACTAACGGTGGTTTGATCTCCACGTGGGAAGTTGTGATCTGCAATGATTCCCTATGTCGCTATTCAGATTATGACTCAGCACAAAAATGGTTACAAAAGATGCCACAGCATGTGACCAATTCATCACATTGCTGGCATGCCACGATGCTCCTGCATCATTAGATATGGTCATCAGAGGAGACCTGAAGCTCGATCCCTAAAGGAATATTATTTCCATCCATGGCTAAGAATGTTTCCTCCACCAAACACACATGGTCTTATGAGGGTATCATTGGCCTACGATTCAAGATGTCAATGCAATTAGGTGATATTCAGTAGTACGTACTTGTATCAAGTCCTTGGGAATTACTTTATAGGGAATAATACCATGCCTTTGGAATTAAGGAGTTATTGAGGCTTCAAGAGCCATGAATAATGCCTCAAAATTCTACACATGACTTCATTGGGGTATTTGTAGCACTATGTATCTAGTTCTTGTGGATTATGGAATTCAACATTGTTAGTGGAGGAGACATTAAATGAAGCTTCTGGCCATCCATGGATAATAATATTGCCTCCACCAACCACACATGGCTCCTCCTAAGAGTATTATTTTCCTATGATTGAGGAGGTCGATGCCATCAGGTGGTTTTGAGTAATAATATGCACATATCTTATGGTCTTGGAAATGATATTCTATAGAAGAATACCATGCATTTGGTTGTAAAGAAACCATTTATGCATCCAAATCCATTAATAATGGCACAAAGAACCAAACATGACTTCACAAGGTATCCATGGCATTATGTATCAAAGACCTGGGGGCTTGGGGGCTAGAACATAGTTAATGGAAGAGACATGTACCTCTGAGCTGTAATATTTTATCCATATAGGGCTAATAAGGTTTTCTCCAGCAACCACACATGACATCCTAAGGGTATCATTGCATTATGGTTAAGGATGTTAGTTCCATTAGGTGATTTTAAGTAGTACCTACATGTGTCAAGACCTTGGGAATGGTGTTCGAGGGAAGAAGACCACTAGTTTGGCCCTAAATAAATTGTCGAGGTATTCAAAGCCATTAAAATACCTCAAGGAAACATGTATGAATTTGTAGGGGTGTCTATGGATTTATGTATCTACGTTTTTGGCCTTGGGACCTTCGACATGGTCAATGGAGGAAGCTTGCACTTTGCTCCCTAAAGGAATCCTCTATCCGTCAAATACTAATGAGGTTACCTCCACCAATGGCACATGGTCTCTAGAGTGCATTATTGGCATATGATCGATTTTTTTAGTTCCATTTGGTGGCTTTTAGTAGTATGTATGTGTCTCAGGGAATCAGAAATTAAGTTATTGGGAAGAAGACCATGCCTTTGGCCTTAAAGAAATCATTGAGGCATTAAAATCCATGAACAGTTCCTTAAATCACCATGCATAACTTTGCAGGGGTATTTATAACACTGCATATAGGTCTTGTCACTATGAAGCCTTGGATATAATTATTGGAAGAGACCTAAACCTTGGTCTCAACAAGAATATTCCAGACATATAGGGCTATGAAGTTTACCTCCACAAATGACACATGGCCTATTGAGGGTATCATTGGCATATGATTGAGGATGTCAATGCCATTAGGGGTTATTGAGCATTATTTAGGTTCCCTAGTGCAATGGGAATGGAATTCTATGGAATAATACCATGTCCTTGACCCTAAAGAAACCATTTATCCATCCATAGCTATGACCAATACATGAGAGCATGACACATGACTTTGCATGGGTATCAATGGTGTTATCTATCTATGCCTTGTGGTCTTTCATTCTTGGACATTTTCAATGGAGGAGACATGAATCTTGATCCCTACAACAATATTCTAGCCATCTAGGGACAAGAAGGTTTCCTCCACCAAAAACGCATGGCCTCCCGAGGGTGTCATTATCCTATGATTTTTTATGTATGTACCATTTGGTGGTTTTGAGCCATATGTAGACGTCCTAGGACCTTGGGAATGGAATTCCATGGAAGAATAGCGTGCCTTTGTATATAAGGAAACCATGGAACTATGGATCCAATGAAATATGTATCCAAGTCCAAACCCCTTAAATGCCTTGACCGTAAAAGAAATATTTTGGGAATTTAAGTCCAAACATGACATCTAAAATCACCACACATTATTTCTTGAGGTTATTGTTCATCTATAAGTAGGGATATTTGTTCCCTTATGATGCTTTAGAACTATCTATGGGTTTTAGGGATCTATAGATGGTTGGGGTAGGAATATCAGGCTTAGTCCCTAAAGGAAGCTTCTAGGAATCCAAGGTCGTGATTAACACCTAAAATCATCATACATGACATCCCAATGATATGTGTATCTTAGCCTGCTAATATGTGTGTCAATAGGTATTTTTAGGTTCTTAGGGTCCCGGACATGGATGAAGGAGAATACTTGAGGTGAAAACTATAAAATAATCTTCTAGAAATCAAAGGCTATAAATATTGACTCAAAGCACCAAACATGATGTATCAATAGTATTCATGATTTATGAGTGGGTATATGGATGCCATTAAAAGTTTGGTAGGACTAGGTTTGGATATTGAGGATTTGCACATGGTTCAAGGAGGAATACATAAGTAATAATTTGATATGACTGTAACACAAGAAAAAGAAAAAAGTCATCCAATTTAAGTAGAGATTCTTTAAAATTTCCTTACAAAGGAAATTGCAGGCAATATTTCAAGAAAAAAGTAAAAAAAAAAGAATCTAAGATGATATATTCAATTGAAATATCCATTTACAGTCTTAGGAATTTGTGGCGAGAGAGTTTTTTTTAAACAACTCCAATAGTAGAGTAAGTAGATTACTAGCATCCCAAATGGAAATATGAATCAATTTAAGGCAAGGTCATCATAGAGAATTGGAAATAACATTTTTGTTGTTCATGGCAATTATAGAGGATGAAGAAACATTGCAATTGAAATCACTATTATTTCAAGGTGAGTTACCTTATCTAGATAGTCCACATAATTCATTTTACAAGCTAAAAAATAGGAGACTCTCTTTATTTGATTTTAATGTCACCTCCTTAATAATTCCATAGCAATTTTAGTGGGGGTCTTCCATCTTTCTATAATGTTTTTAAGCACACTATGAATTAATTATGAATGATGATAGTTATATGCCATAATCACGAGACTACAGAAATGAATCTTTAGGCTACATGCTTCACCCATAGTATTATCTTACTTAAGTATGTTAGGATTACACATTTGAATTCACCAATAGCTCATTTCCAAGATGGTACAACTCTATTATAAGAGTAACCAAAAAATCCTTCTAGGTATAATTGCTATTGACATAGACAATTATATGTGAAGTGTTTTTCCTCCTACACACTAGAGTTTGGTGGAAACTTGTGTCCCCCATGAATTCTTGCAAAGAAAAATTACAAAATCTATAAAATCTAGCATTGTTATCATAGAACCATGTAACTACCGCATAACAACTCGATTACACAATAACAAAATGTGGTATTGAATATAATGATCAGTAAAATGGCACCATGTGTGCAACATATCCACCATGTATGCACACATAGATTTTTTTGAAGTTCCCATACTTCCTAATAATAAAATAGTAGTATATGGCAATAAAATAAATTACCATAGATATTTTGAAGTTCTAATCTTGATATTTTAATCATTGATACATTTGTACTTTAATTTTTGTTTTGATCCTTTCTAATTTTGCTCAATACATCAGGAGTTTCAAAAACCAAAGTAAATCCTTTTTAACCATAGATCTATAATGCCTAGGGAAGGACCAAATTACCCAAGGTATTTTATATTGCAAAAACTTGAGGACACTATTGAACCTTAAGATATTTGATCATTTACTAAGTATAATAAATCCATAGCTAAGATGCTATAATTAGAATAACTTAATTAGTTTTTAAAATAAAATACAAAATGTTAGATCAATTAGATCTTATCTTACTTTTTGGGAAATGAAAATCTACAATCAATATTATTTCAATTATCTATAAACTATTTCCAATTATAGATTTTTTATTGTTTATAAGTCTTAGAAAATAAAAGATATTTCAATCATTATCTAAAAATTACTTTCAATTATAAAATTTTATATATATTAAAATTAAAATTAAATATTTTTAATAATTCCTTTGTTGTGAAGCATATTTAAATTATAATGTTAATTTTTACTTTTATTGATTATACATACTTTAAAAACAAGTACTTTATGATACATTAATGAGTACATTCCATAAATTGTTTAATCATCCAAAGTGATCATGAAGAGTTATGTTTGACTTTTTTATATAGGTGTTTGTTATGTTTAATTACAAATTCCATAAACAACCGTTGTTTATGATTAATTACTTAGAGTAACTATATTTGTTGTCATTTTTCTTGTCATAAACACACTAACATTTTTATTATTAAATTATTCAATATTTTTGTTTCTTAAATGTAATCATTCCATTTTTGTAAATTTTGGAAACTTCAATAAATACTTTTGATAAAGAGAAATTTCATTTTTCCTCTATGTCAAAATAAGAAAAGTTACATTGATGACTAAAATTGTTGATATAAAATTTGGAAACTTAAGAAAATGACAAATAAAACTTATTTTCTCTCTATCTTAAAAATGAAAAATTACACTAAAATTGTTGATACATGATTAGAAGCTTTGAAAATATTTCCAAGAAACTCATTTCCTTTACCAAAATTTACACTAATAACTAAAATTGTTGATATGTGATTTCGAAACTCTAAAAAATATGCCAAAAAAAACTCATTTCTCCATGTAAAAAGCATATATGCAAATTTTTCTATTGATTCATAGCAAGCAGGCTCAGATCGATTCAACGAGTCTAAGAAGCAACTCTTGTTGATTCATAGCAAGCAGGCTTAGATCCACTTGATCTAGTCGTTCCTTTCAGATCATACCATTTGCACTTGCACGTAGTTATAGGCTATATTTCCTCAAATCGCTATTGAGGGAAGATTCTAGTGCCGTACTGAGTTACGAGTTACGGTCAGGCAGGGACCGAGGAAATAATACGCAGGGCAAGGTGTGAAGAAGAGGCGGAAATCGGAGTAACCTATTTACCCGACTATTTGCACCGATCGGAGGACGAGTTACGGTCAGGCAGCTACCGAGGAAATAATAGGCAGGGCAAGGGCAAGGTGTGAAAAATGAAGAAGAGGCAAAAATCTCAGTAACCTACTTACCCAACTCACATCCGACGGCTCGCGTGAGCTGTCACATCCGACATTGCCAATCGTCCAATGCAAATGGGGCAAATGGGGCGTAAGTAGGTTACTCCATTCTCAACCCCTCCTCTCTGCACGTGTCCAGGTTTTTATCGTGGCCAGATAAACACCGCAATGGCGTCGACTCTCAAACGAGAAAAGGATCCGAAAAAATGGATCGTTATAACGAGAATGGGACTCGTCTCTGTATTTGGGAGAGACCTCTATTCGTAACAAGTAGCCTTCAGCCTGCAGAGTTCTCCCATATCTCTCATAGTAGAGCTGAGGCTATGAAGCGATGGAAATGGGCGCCCTCTTAGCTCTCAGCAATTCCTGCAATTCCAACTCCAGTCTCTCCAACGATCTAGTGGAGATTGGCTCTTCGTTCACTGATCCAGAAGGGCTGCTGCTTGCCGAGACTGAAACTGAAAGGTGGTTTTCAGCATGGGAAAAACGGCAATTGCTGCCATGTTTGCAGTATCCACGGCCCAAATAAAGGCATGGCTTGACATCTGCCATCTGGGTAGGACGTTTACCAGTCCCAAAGTCCATACCCAATTTGGTCCAATTCAAAGAGCCAATCTGCATCTCTGGGTAATTGATGTAACTATCATTCTCAAACAAAGGAAGCTGCTATTCCTGCAGCTGGAGGGTGTAATCTCTTATTACTGCTGGCTCATTAAAAGTCAGGGGATGCAGCTTTTCATTGAAAAACATTTGATCTTGCGAGGAATTCCTTCCCATGAAACCGAGTGTGCTTTGCTCCATGGGTACACTAGAGAAATGAGAATTCCCCAATGGACTCTCTTGATGGGTTTGAGAGTCCCAGTACAGAGTTTGCTGTGCAGGGTAAGAAGAGCGAGATGGAACATGAAAAAATGGAGCATAATTGTATGGTGACAACAACTGGGCTGTAGAGGACTGAGCAACTTGCAAACCGAGCTCTTTCTTTGCCTTGGAAATTATGGACTGGATCAAACTGTCTGGACCAAAGGCCAGCCGAATCATTTCCCTGTCTCCATGGTCCTGCACCAGCAAATAACCTATGATTTTCGTCACATTCTCTGGTTCCAAGCTCTGTATCCTTGAGAACACAATCCTAGTTGCTTCATAAAAATCTATTTCACATCCAAAACCTGCAAAACATGAGACACCCAATGATTAATTCTTCAATCGTCAATGCTCATATATAAATATGTCAGATCTGAAATACCAACTACAAAGTTCAGGCTTTTGACAAGCAACTATGATTCATGAAGGAAACTTTGAGAGGATCTCTCAACATTGGAAGCCTACAAATCAAGATCTGGAACAAGGACAACAAACATGGACCATATGAAATCTATGGAATGACAAGCAAGATCCAAATTTCCAAGGCTTTCAAACTGACTTTGCTGAAGTGGTTTTGTTTCCTCAGGCAGCAGCCATTATTATATCTAACACAAAATCACTCTTTCACAGCTGCAAATTTCCTTACAGTGCTGACCTCATAGTCCACCAATCCGAATACGATAAACAGAGGGGCTAAATCACCGTTTGACAAGATGGGTTGATGGCCTACAGGATTCGAAATCCAAATCATATCAACCCAAAAGCAAAACCATCTCTATATCTGCCATTTTCCACAGGGATCCATTTCAAATTCCACAGAATTGAACAGCCCACATTACTGTAAATAGGTAACCTCTCCATAAACCGATATCAATGATATTTTTTCTGCATCGGAGTTGCAAATCCCCCTGTTCCTTCGCAAGCCTGTCAATTATACTCCTGCCATTCAATTCCTTCCTGTCAAGGCCAAAAAAAAAAGAAAACAAGTTGACAAACCAGATCAGAAAAACAACAAACAAATCTAAAAACAGATTCAGATCCACAGACCAGGAGAAGGAAATCAGCTCTTGATTTATAGCCTGCAGAGACCTCTATTCTTAACAATGTCTGCTCTTACAGCTCTAAGTATAATCGTAGATTGGGTTTCCAGGACTCCTCGTGGCCTGAAAAGCAACCTCCTCCCAAGAGAAAGAAGTATTCTGCCTCAAACACCCCTTCTGTTTCGAAGAAACGCAAATGCAAGTCAACTAACCCTATACAACCATTGGCCAATGCTCTTGTCGGATTTTCTGTGGTGTATGCCAGAATCGACATGGCCAAGATGGAGATGTTCACCAAGCTAGTTCTTGTACCAATCCACATATTCACTTCTTTCACTCTTCATTTCTACCAGTGGCTTAATCATTGAAGCTCAGCTTATCTGCATTCGTTCCACTACAATTTAGGTTATTCAGAATTTTATTCATTAACTGTTCTGGTTATTATTGTTGTGTTGGCTACTGCAATGTCTTCAAAAACTACAGTTTGAACCCTTTTGGGACGGTTTAGACTTTACTGTGTCAATATAATGGTAAATATTTTGTGTTGGCCACTTCACGACTATTGGCAGGTAATGTGAGTGGAATATTATGGACTTGAATTGATATTTCATTGTTATTGGTTTCAATTTGTGGTTTTGCTAGTAATAAACTTTAGATCTGATATATTTCACAACAACTCTTAGTTTCAGATTGCTGCGAAACTCATCATCATTATTGTACTTTGGAGGTATGCTTCTCACCTATATTTAGTGTATTCAGCGTTTCTTTAGCTAGCTACTTTGGGTAATCTGGTTCATACCACTCAACTCCGATCTTGTATCAATCCATATATTTCACTTCTTTTACTTTTTTAATAGTTCTATTTCTACGAGCAGCATGAAAGTTGAAGCGCAGCTTATCTGCCTTTATCACAATAATTTATGTTATTCAGACTTTTTTCATTTTGTCCGTTCTACTGCTATTGTTGTGCTGTCTATTTGAATTCCTGCAAAAGCTACAGATCGAACCCTTTTGGGGAAGGGAGAGTTTACTGTATCATTATAACAGTATATATCTTGTGTTGGCCACTTCTTAACAATGGGCAAGTAATGTGAATGGAATATGATCCTCCTGATTTCATATTTCATTGTTCTTGGTTTCAATTTGGGCTCTGTTTGTAGTAAACATTAGATTAGATAGATTTTACAGCTAGTCCTTTGGGATTGTTGTGCAAATCATCATCATTATTGTACTTTGTAGTTATGTGCTCTTTTTAATTTGGTGGATTCTGTGTTTCTTTGGCTACTTTGGGTAATCTGATTCATACTAGTCAACTCTAATCTTGTACCAATCTTCATTTTCACTTCTTTTACACTTCATCGAACAACATAAACGTTGAAGCTCAGATTATAAGTTTTTCATCACTATGCAGACTTTTATTTATTTTGTCTGTTCTTCTGTTATTATTGTTGTGCTAGCTACCACAATGTCTGTAAAAACTACTGGTTGGACCCTTTTTTGGAAGTGTTTTCTCATTATAATGGTATATATCTCATGTTACCCTCTTCACAACAGTTGGCAGGTAATGTGATTAGAATATTATGCTCCTCATTTCCTATTTCATTGTTCTTGGTTTCAGTTTGTGGTTTTGCTAGCAATAAACTTTAGATTTCACAAGTTCCACAATTGGCTTTTTTTCTCATGATCTGGCCAACCCTTTCTGCCATAGTAGTGCTTGTTCTTCCTTTATTTTCTCCTCACACAAGGTATGCCTCTACTTCGTTGTCTAGGGTTTATCTATTTGGGATTACCCCTTTATATTATTATATTGTTTTAAGTTTTAGTCCTTATACTAATCTAGATCGGAGATGACTAGTTACACCCCATCATTATTGTAGCTTGCTTAACTGTTGAGTCTCTTTGATCTATTTTGGTCATTTGTGGACATTCATACAATTACTTTCTTCACTTGAGGCAACTACAACTTTGGTCAAATCCGTTGCTACCTTAATCCAATCAAGGGACTTTGTTTAGATACACATTGACTTAACATGTTAAGTTAAACAAAGTGTTCCTTAGACATCTTCAGAAATGTTCCTCATGGCAGAGAGAATTTGACCTGATGTTCATGTTTTCTTAGAAATTGAAATTTGCTAAAAGAAAATTGTTATTTTATGTTTTCCAGAGCTTACAGGCATGTGCATAGTCACCCAAACTCGTGTGCTATTCTTGGTGCTTTGAGATTTCAATAATGGGATATTCATACTTCATATATTCCTTAGGTCTATGCCTCAGATCAGTCTCAGTGAGTGACATCTGAATTTTTAGCCAACCTTTTATCTCAATCATCTTTGTCAAGATTATTGTGGTGGTTTTAATTTTTCATGATCTTCATGTAAATTCAATTATTTTACGAACCATTTTCAGATTCAAGCATGGAACAAATATGCAAGTCGAGTAACAAGGATCTCCAACTTAAGCTGGTTCTTGGATATTGATTATAGATAGCTACATGGAATTGGCTACTTTGGGCTCAAATTTCACAAATACCTCAATTAGTTTCTTTAGGTTTTAGGTATAAATGAGTAGAAAGTAAACAATTATGCAAAGCATGAGACAAGGCTTTGTTATTTTTGCCATTACGATCATTCAATAGGAATAGGCTTTTCAATTGCATAGATTGACTTGATATCTTGGTCTAAACATCATCATAACGGATAATTTCTTGATAAAATTTTTCAACTGAAGAAAGGAAGGAAAGTGTTTTATCAGCTCACATAAGATTGCAATTATGTTGTGACAAATCCTTCCAAAAGTCTGTTATTGATTCTAAGTCGTGTCGAGTACATTATTGCAAAAAATTTAAAAATGTAAGTTTGATATTCCATTAGATCATAATTTATAAATGAATTGGCGTAAGCTGAAAGCAATAACCACTTTTGAAGGCTATTTACATTGTACAAGCATTAGATAGTTTGGTCATTTACAAAAACGTTATTGAATCAAAATAGTTTATTTTGATATTGAGGCAGGTTTTGACTATCCATTTTCTTTCCATGTATGTGTAAGTCTTTTCTTGGGTTTGAATACCCAACATCTTTTGTGATTGAGCCCGCTTTGCTTTTTGTCTTTCCTTTTCTATCTGTATACATATCTATAATTGGCCGCTTGTTGCTTCTACATCAAATCCACTGTTTGTCCTGGGCACACTAGATTGCCTATATGAGTGACATGCTTTGGAAGTTTATTTTGGTAGAAGGGGAAAGCCTCATTTGAGAACTACTGATGTTTCCTAAAGATAATAACTAAAATATCCGATATTTGTGGCAACTTGATTGCAGCTAGGGAAGTTTTCAAATGCATTAATATATTATAAATTCATATGACATGGAACATCCAGTGAAACAGGAAGAGTAGCAGAAATTTGTTAGCTTTAATATGGTTTGAAATTTGGCCATTTGGAGCATTGTGTGTGTTTGGTCCAACATATTATGCAGTTTTAATGTTTCCATGATTTATTTTGTCATGATGTTGATAATCACTCCTAAATCTACCATATTATTCCATATGGGAGTTATACCAACATGGACTATTAAAATGGGGCTGGCAGGATCATGATATTTAGGGTTGGTTATCCTTCCTAGCATTAGATCAGCTAACTACCTTATTACGTGGATGGTAGGGGGATCTTGATTCTTTCTTCCCGCTTTCCATAGGCATTTTTCTTTGATGGTTTTGTTGTAAATTGGGACATCCTTAATGGCTTGTCATAACAAATTTCTTATGCAGTCATGCCTAAGTTCTTCAACAATATCAAAGGATAGTTGGAGTTATTGCTTAATCTGGTTTACACTCTCCTGAAATGGTGGTACAACTAGGTTTTTATTTGGAGTAGATGCTTGTGTCTCTCCCTATCTCTTACCAAGTTCTTCTAAAGACGATTTATCTTCCTCAGTTTGTTTAGGTGAGGATGTGTCAACCATAATTTTTCTCGACTAGAGGTGAGTGGCTTTGCAATCCAATGTGAATAACTTGTAGGTTGGGTACTCACTAACTTTACTAGTGCATGCAGGTTTGTTTGTTTGATTGATCTTGTTGTTTGGATTTGGAGTGGGTAGTGATGGTAATGAGGGTCTAGTCATCATTTGGTTTGTGGATTGAGGTGGAGGATTGATGTTTCTCAGAGGATTGATATGTTTCTCATTGATCACCATTATTTCATGACCCAAATCATGTTATTCTAATAGTGATTATCCTTCCTCCATCCAGTTAGTGAAGGCCCTGATGCATATATTTATTGTAGGTTATCTTTCTCCCTTGCTTTCAACTTAAATGTATATTTAGACATTCCTAATCCCTTATTGCGGTCAACAGGTTCCTTCTTCTTTGGCAAAAGCATTACTTTAGGAAGCTTGATGGGTCTTAAATCTGATGTTGGGGTATCTCCAAGAGTTGTCGTTCATGCACAAGCACTTACATCCATAACCTGAGGTGCCAAGGAGTAGGAAAAATACAAGGTCTAAGAAATCCAAGAGCTGGTGGAGATTATGTAGAGATTTTGGTGACTGTGGTTGCCACAGAAACATCAATCCGTCACTTGAACAGTTCCTAGAAGAGGAAAGAAGAACAACTGGTTCAAACATAGGAGAAGGAATGTACATTAATATCATATATGATGAGTTTACAGCTGGCCAAGATTTCTCAGGTAGAAATTTACTATTCTTAGAGGGTCGAATTCTTCCTCCCCACTCTGCTCATTCTAGATAGCAACTATCTAGTATTGACATGGTTCGGGCTGAATCTAACACTTCTTGGTCAACTGAATCCTTCTCTAGAGACTCTGGTTCAAGAAGGGGCTCTATAAGCTCATGGTCATGGAAGTCAATCAATGGGATCAAGACTACCTACACTGTTTTCTGGCATTTGTCAATGAAGAGCATAGAGGCATGATCCAATAATATAATATTGGATAAGTCATGGGGGGGATTTCTATCTGATATAATGTCATGTTCATCAGTTTTGGGGCAACAAGCAGGAGTTTGACAGAGATGTGTACATTTTCACTAGATGGGAAGCTCTAAGATGTTCAAAAGCTTTTTTAGATTTGTATAATTGGCTAATATTAAACAGTTTATTAGTTTCTCTTTTACATTGGGACTCAGTATATTGACTTCATGCGTATTGTTTGTTAGGCACTTCCAAGATTATTTGGATTGGCTTGAATGTCACAATTATTGTTTTGTTTCTAGTCACAATGATTTTGCAAAAACAGATGCAGAAATAAGAATCTGCTGGTCAACACCATGATTGTGGCTGTTATCATAGAAAATTGCTATAGGGGAGGAGTTAATTTTTTGGTCATTTCCGATAAAATTCCCACTAGAGAAACCTAAATCAATGGTATGATAGGGATGAAAAAACAGTGAGTGACGATGATAATACTAATTACAATTGAGTAAATGGATGTAGATGTTGATACATCCAGAGCACATGAAGCATGTCTTAAACTAAATGTTAGAAGATTGCTTTAGAGATCAATAACCTAGTGTGCCAAATAGGGTGAGGCTAGAGATGTTGATTTAATATATGGGAGGCAATAAATAGTGCTGCAACACTACCCTTGTTTGATGAGGAGGCACAATGCTCTACATTGACAACTTTTCTCGTGCATTATGACATCAATGCAAGATTTGGTTTGTCAAATAATAGTTTTAAAGTTTACATCCAGGGATGATTTTAAAGAACCATACTTATTTAAAAGTGTATAAATGTTGGCGAATATTACCAATTCTTAAAACGACAACTATAAAATGATTGGCAATATTTTTCAAAAAATATTTTAATTTCCAAGGATTTTATATCGTTTATATAATAATTTGGCGATTTTTAGGGTGAAAAACTTTTACCCCATCAAAATTGGGCAAAACCGGGCTTCAAAAAATGCAAAATAGCAAATCTTTTTTGGGAGAGAAACATGGAAAAATATCCCAACTGGGCTAAAATTCGCCCCTAAAATCATTCCTGTTTACATCATTGTGATGTAATTCTTTATATAATTTTCATAGTGCTTTATCTCTCCTCAATCATTTTATACTTTTATATTTTAAGAAAAATAGTTTGTATGCTAAACAAAATGACTCAGCTATGCTTGAAGGCAGGCAGATACACCAATTTTCCCAACTATGATTCAATAGCTTTAAACTAGATAGATAAGTTATAGCTACAAAATTATTGCTTTTCACCCAGGATACATAACACTTTTCTATCCACCCATACAACATAGATTTTGTAACCCTAGGGTCTGGAGCCCATTTTTTTCATTATGTGCTGAAGAGTATGAGCTGCTCTTAGTAGTGTTCTACCCCACTCCTTCTAATGCTCAAAACCTAGAAATTCCTCATTCCATTGTAATGTTCATGAGGGAGAAGAGTTATTCTATTCAATATATGTGTAGCTCTACCATTTCATTTCCAGTTTCCTTATTGCATTCTTCATTGTAACCACATTGCTTGTTCTGTCTCTCCACTAGATCAATCTTTTCATTTAGTATCTCTCTTATATCCCTTGCATTATCCCAAAATTAATACCAAAGCACAAAGTTGCATGATTTTTTTGCCACACTAGAGCAACTTATCAAATTAGAACTCAAGTTTGACCTGTTTTATCAGATGAAATGCATAACATGGGAAACCCTCTGATCACTTCCTCTCATTTCAAGGATGGTACCCAAGGTAAACCAAAGCTGGTGGGGACATTGAGTGAGGCTCACAAAATTCAACAAAGGCAATCAGCCAAGAGACTTGACCTTATGATCTCCTACTTGCAATTCATAGCACTCAACCATTCGAGCTAACTCAAGTTTGACCTATGCAAGGTTTGTAATGTCTTCCATTTTTTTCCATCTTTTTCATGGGTCTTGAGGAGAGTTTTACCATACTGAGATGTTTTCCCAAAGTTGGATTTATTTGTTGTGCATTTAATTACTCTGTTTGTTTAGTTAAGACTCATTTCTCAATTGGGGATTTCACAATTTTTTTTTCTTCCCATAACTTTACTTCATATCTTATAAAGGGAATTATATTATAATTCCATTTATATATACCCAAAATATTGCATTCTCATTTTTTTTCAATTTCAAAATATTGATTCTATTTGGATCCTATGCATACTCCCTTGAGAGTTTCATCTTATAGAGGGAATTGTATTATAATTCCATTTATGTATACCCAAAATATTACATTCTCAATAAAGTTTATGAACCTGAAAAAGGTGCTACACTACATGCCCACAATCCATAAGTTGATGAGACCATAGAAGTAAAGAACCCCGTCGGATTCATTAACAATTAAACATATAACAATTAAACATATAAAATCAAGATGGCTATAAAAATCTGTTGATCTAAGGAACACATAAGATTTGGTTTCACAATTAATGAGGTGAATCCCTCTTTCCAACAATCTACTATTTAAAACACATATGGATTGTGGTTTTAATATTCCATCCTATAAATTTGTTAGTAAGGATCATTTTCTATTCTTATTTAATAAGCATAAGTATTTAGAAAATAATATGAAGGTGTATTTGTTAAGTTCTCAATGTTGATATGGCTAAAAGAAACACAATCACAAGGTACACAACAATTTATCCTGAGAAACTCTAAAGAGAAAAACCTGGCAAAAACTTCATCAATATAGATTACCAGAATGTAATGACCAAAGAATAAGGTCTCATAGAGAGAGAGACCAAACCCCAAGCATAAGAGCCAAAACACGAAAGACACTAGCCCTCCTCCTTCTCTGCCACTCCTTTCTCTCTCTTGCACAATACAAGTATGAATGAGTGTGTATAAATGAGGGAGGGTGCCTCCCTATTTATACTAAACTTCCCAATTGACATTTAACCTAACTGAAACATCCTCCTGAAGTGATCCTTCTATATGAGACCATACGGTCTACCGTACCTTTCAAGTACCTCATCACATGCTTTGCAACTATCAAGTGAACTTGTCTGGGCTCAACAAGACAATGACTCAAGGTGTTCACAACAAAGCATATATCTGGCCAAGTATTCGTCAGATACATCAATGGACCAATGATCTGTCTATTCCTGCAAATGCCTTTGATGTGGCTATTGAAGTTTACGATGTCTAGAATATAGCCATGTGCTTACATTCCTTCAAACATTTTGAATGCAGCGGGATTAAAAGTATGGAAAGAGTGTTGGGTGCTTGAGATCATATTCTTACATATGGAAACGATTGTCTTCGTCAAACCCTAGATGATAGCTCAATGGTGGTGTTAAGTTTGCTAGAGGGAGTTGTGACTTTTCCCTGGCTAGAAATTTTCCCCGACTTTAGCTCTGCCTCGGCATGCATGCCCTGGCTGGAACTCTGCCTCGACATGCATGCCCCGGCTGGAACTATGCCCTCGACTGGAACTCTGCCCCGGTTGGAACTATGCCCTGGCTGGGGCAGAGTTCCAATCGGGGAGGATTTCCAGCCGAGGCAGAGAATGGACACACCAAACCAGGAACCCTACATGCATCAACCTGCTTGGTCCCAGACCAAGAATGCCAGGAGACAACTAAGGGCCCTAGGGTACCTTATAGGGTCTTACTCCACCCTAGTTAACTGAATATGGTACCATCCTACTTGAGAATGGGTCTCGCATCTACATGAACTTTAACAATTGTTAGCCCTAATGTTGTCACATACAGTGTACTTATAGATGGCCTTTGCAAAGAAGGCAAGTTCAACAACGCAAACATGCAAGTTCAGGGGCAGGTTCCTAGTCGGGGGAAAGTTCCACCAAGGCAGAGTTCCAGGGGGGCAAATTTCTATCCGGGGCAGAGTTCCTGCCAAGTCAAAGTTCCAACTGGGTAGAGTTCCAACCATGGCAGAGTTTCAGCCAAGGCAGAGTTCCAACAAGGGAAAGGTTCCAACAAGCAGGGCAAAGTTCCAACAGGGCAGAGTTCCAGCCCAGGCAGAGATCCAGCTGGGCACAGTATAGCAGAGAAGGGACACATTATCTTGTATTGGTAGAGAATGGACACACCAAACTAGGAACCCTACATGCATCAACCTGCTTGGTCCCATACCAAGAATCCTAGGCGAAAACTAGGGGCCCTTTGTGATGATGAAGATTGAATATGTGGGCTTCAATATTAACAATTATGGTTTACAAAGTTAATCTTGTAAGTTCAATTATCATTGTAGAAGATCACATCCAAATCAAAGATGGATTATGAAAATGGTTTGTCAAGCTCTTCATCTTGACCAATGCTACTACCATGTGCATGTGCCTGATGAACAATATCTTGTGTTTTATTTTGTTTGCAATATGTGAGTTATTATAATGTGATAATTTTTTGTAAAGGTCTCACATGTTCCATATACAAGGACATTTTCTAATAGAATTAACTATTAAATAATGTAAAAAGGCTTAAAATGAATTGGATGTTCAAATTCAGTACTACATAGTACATTCTAAAATCTAGCATTTAACGGTATCTCTTTCCACCATTAAGGGGAATTACTAGTTTACAAATATGTGGTGTTTTATGAAGTTATATTTAGTCAAACAAAAATAACAAAAGTAGTAAAATCATAATCATAATACTAATTTAATTTTAAGGTCACAAGCAAGGTGATCCAACAATTTGGTTTGCAAAGATGTACATACATTACCCTCCTTTGGATATGAACTTGGAAGACATTTTATTAACTCTGCCCCAACTGGAACTTTGACTTGGCTGGAACTCTGCCCCAGTTGGAACTCTGCCTCGGCCGAAACTCTGCCCCAACTGGAACTCTGCCCTGACTGGAACTCTGCCCAGCTGAAACTCTGCCTCGGTTGGAACTTTGCCTCGCTGGAACTCTACTTCGACTGGAACTATGCCCTCGGATGGAACTCTACCCCAGCTGGAACTATGCCCTAGCTGGAACTGTTCCCCGGTTGGAACTGTGCCCCGACTAGAACTGTGCCCCGGTTGGAACTTTGCTCAAGCTGGAACTCTGCCCAGGTTGGAACTCTGCCCGGGTTGGAACTCTGCCCGATTTGGAACTCTGCCCAGGTTGGAACTTTGCCCGGGTTGGAACTTTGCCCTGCTTATTGGAACCCTGCTGCTTGTTGGAACTCTGCCCCGGCTGGAACTCAGATCCGGCTGGAACTTTTCCCGGGTTGGAACTTTGACCTGGTTGGAACTATGCCACAATTTTAGCAAAAGAGAGCCACACCTGGCCTTGCATCCTTAAAGCGGTTCTCGATCCATTTGGAGATAGTTTCTTCTCATGGGAATAAAGACCTCATTGCCACTAACATAAAGACCTCATCGCCACAACAACATTAGGGAAAATGTTTTTTGTTGGACATTTCATGGAAAAGTTTCATACCCTCCTCAAACTTGGCTTCTTTGCCAAGACCATCAACAATTACACTGCATGTGACAACATTAGTCCATACGATTTTGTTGGACATTTCAGACAAAATTTCATGCATTGTCGAACATATTGAGCTAGCAAATTTTAGATATTTGGATTCTCAAGGAGGTAGAGTTCCAGCCAAGGGCAAGGTTCCAGTTGGGGCAGAGTTCCTATCGGAGCAGAGTTCCAGCAGAGCAAAGTTCCAATGGGGGAAGAGTTCCAACCGGGGCTTAGTTCCAGCTGGAGCAGAGTTCCAACCAGGGCAGAGTTCTACTCGAGGCAGAGTTCCAACTGGGGCACAATTCCAGCCAGGGAAAATTTCCAGCCAGAGCATAGTTCCAACCGGGGCAGAGTTCCAGACGAGAGCAGAGTTCTAGCCTAGGGCGGAGTTCCAGCTGAGGGTAGAGTTCCAGCCGGAACATGCATGCCGGGCAGAGTTCCAGCCGGGGCATACATGTCAGGCAGAGTTCCAACTGGGGAAAAGTCACAACTCCCTCTAGCAAACGTAACACCACCATTGACCTATCATCTAGGGTTTGACGAAGACAACCTTTTCCATATGTAAGAAGATGATCTCAAGTGCCCAACACTCTTTCCATACTTTTAATCCCGCTGCATTCAAAGTGTTTGAAGGAATGTAAGCACATGGTTATATTCTAGACATCGTAAGCTTCAATAGCCGCATTAAAGGGATTTGTAGGAATGACAAAATCGAGGTTGAGGTCAAGATTTTCATCCAAATGATGAGGAAACAATAAGCTCCTAATCTTCTTACGTATAATACCCTAGTAGATGGGTTCTGCAAGACAAATAAATTCAGTTGAGATAGAGTTCCACCCGCGGAAGAGTTCCAACAGGGGCAGAGTTCCAACCGAGGTATGCAAGTCCCTCATAGGAACCCTGCCCCGATTGGAACTCTGCCCCGGTTGGAACTCTGCCCCGGTTGGAACTCTGCTCCAACTGGAACTTTGCCTTGGTTGGAACACGGCCCCGATTGGAACTCTGCCTCGGTTGGAACTCTGCCCCAGCTGGAACTTTGCCCCTTACCAATAAGATCTAAAGCGAAGAGAAGATGTTGCTTACGTCATGCATACCACCCTGTCGGATCTCTGCCCCGACTGGAACTTCGCCCCGAAGAGAACTCTGCCCCGACTGGAACTCTGCCCGACTGGAACTCTGCCCCGACTGGAACTTTGTCTCGGTTGGAACTCTGCCCCGGTTGGAACTCTGCCCCAGCTGGAACTCTACCTTGGATGGAACTATGCCCCAGTTGGAACTCTTCCCCGGTTGGAACATTGCTAGGGGCAAGGTTCTGGTCAGGGTAGAGTTCCAGCATGGCAGAATTCCAATCAGAGTAGAGTTCCAGCTAAGGCAGAGTTCCAACCGAGTCACAGTCAGGGATGATTTTAGGGGTGAATTTTAGCCCAGTGGGCTATTTTTCCATGTTTTTCTCCCAAAAACGATTCGCCATTTTGCATTTTTTGAAGCCCGATTTCGCCCAATTTTGATGGGGTAAATTTTTTTCACACTAAAAATCGCCAAATTATTATATAAACGATATAAAATCCTTGGAAATTAAAATATTTTTTGAAAAATATCTCCAATCATTTTATAGTTGTCATTTTAAGAATTGGTAATATTCGCCAACATTTATACACTTTTAAATAAGTATGGTTCCTTAAAATCATCCCTAGTCACAGTTCCAGCCAGGGTAGAGTTCCAGCTGAGGCATGCATGTCAAGGCAGAGTTCCAGCCGAAACTTTGCGAAGACATCTATTTGATGGCATAATGGAAATGCTTGAGTTTCTATTTTGTCAATTTCTTCTTGGTATCTAGTTGATCTTTTTGGTTTGTTGATCTCTTTCTTATTTCACTTATATGGTGGTTTGAAACCTCGTTCATGGCCCATGAACCCTAGAATATTCAATGAAATCCTATAGCCCTTGATCTTCAACATGGTTCTATTTTGTAAGACATATCATAATGATACCGCAAGAGGTCCCTCTGTGGAATTGGAACATGAATGATGTCCCTTATTTTTCTATATTGTGCCTGGGTGGACTTCGAAGATGCCTTCATGACTGTCTTTATGAATATTCATAGACCCTGGAGAAATGCCCTCCGAAGTTAATTGCCACCAGCACGGAGACTCGACTGATCTCTGCCCTTTATCACTAGTTATTCACTATGGAAACTCAATGTTACATAACAAACAAAAAAATTTCACTCTGGCCCTACCAATTTTGAAAAATTTTCCCAAAATTTCTCAGGCCAATCTACCCTTCTGACAAGTGACCACTAGATCAACCTCATGTCTTTGTCAAAACACCATTTGATAAGTAATCCATGGATTTCTTGGAGGCATTCTATCAAGTTGTTAGTATTTAAACTATGACTTCCCACATAGATACACAAAACCAATTGGAACTAAAGAATTCCATTGTAGGTACTTTCCACATCTAGACCGATCAATCATTTAGACTTTGAATTAGAGCCTTGAATTTAAACAATGGAAGGATTTAAAAATATTTTCCCCAAATTTTTCTCATTAATATTTTGTCAAACACTTTTTGTGCAATCTAGAATTATCCCTGTAGAGTTTAAATTTCGTCCCATGTAGTCTCAGTGTTGCAACCTAGAGCTCTGATACCATGTTGTCACGCCTCCATCCATCAATCTGATCAACAGAGGGAATATTTACAAATTTTGTGCTTATAAATTTTGCCCCATGTCTATAATACGAATTTATAAATAAATAAAAGTACATGCAAATGCATATATGTAAAGCACAGTGGAAATAAAACTCTATCCACACATACACCATGCATAAATTAAATGAAGAGATCCAAGCAACTAGATGTGTAAGGGTCATGCTCCAGTACCCAACCATAAGTATCAACTACTAATACCACCCCTCACTTGAGCTATGAATCCACCAAGACAAAGGAAACAACCACACAACATTCAATACTTGGATTTTAATAAGTCAAAATAGGTAAATGTGCATTTAAGTTACATGGCAACAATTGGGTGAGTTCTAAGGCTAAGACTTGGCAACATAGAATTACTCTTCCTTCCATAGGACCCATTTCCTCTTCCCCTCTCGTGAAATCATAGCTCCTCTTTAGTGCTCCTTACATAGCCATCTTGGACCATTTTTATGATTTTTTAACATAATATTTACCTAGTTTTTACATAATCATGACAAACCAACCACGTGATCTTTATAGAAATGTGTATATCATACATGCCTAGCTATTCACGAGTCAAGCCTTGGCCTTGAGATCTGCACTAGGAATCCATACTAACACATTTACATCATTTTACATATTCTAATTCAATACATTGCAAAGATCATACTAAGGGTATTACATATTGTAAGAGAAATCACACAACAATTTTGGAACAGTGTATGCCTAGCTATTCACTAGTCAAGCCTTGGCCTTGAGCTCTACACTAGGAATCCATGACACATTTACATCATTTTACTTATTCTAATTCAATACATTACAAAGGTCATACTTAGGGTATTACATATTGTAAGTGAAATCACACAACAATTTTGGAACAATGTATAATTTTAAAATACACCCAATACAAGTGAAGATCGCAACTTTCTTTAGTGGATATATCTTGAGAAAGAGATCTACTTGGAATAACTCAAAAGATACAAGGAAGAAAAATAACATTTAATATACGACAGGTCATTGCCTAGATAAATAGCTTTCTTAGTTAAAAATAAATTATAAGGTGCTATCATCTTAAGGGGTTTTAGGATAGGACTTCAATAACATGGATCGGTTTTACCTTGGCACACTTTGTAATTTATCTTTATATATTTTAGGTGACTTGCCTAAATAATTTATCTTTATATATTTTAGGTGACTTGTCTAAATTGATCCTTACTGTAGCAACCCTTGTAAATGATCTTATGATTCCACCCTTGTCAATGATTGAATGATTCCAATACACTGTTAGTTAAAATGATCCAATGATTCCATCACACTTTTAGTTAAAATGAAAGGTATTGATTACACACAAACAAAACAATTAATACCCATTCAAATTTTGTTATCATTTTGGAACATTGTATGATTAAAAATGCACCAAATACAAATGAAGAGCCCAACTTTCTTTATGAAGATATCTCAAGAAAGAGGTCTACTTAGACTAACCCAAAAGATATCATGAAGAAAAGAACATTTTAAATGTAAAACTTAATGGCCGTTGTCTAAACCAGTAGCTTTCTCATTTCAAAACGATCTTTAACCTGCTATAACCATAACATATATGCAAAACATATTGAAGGTATATTTAGTTAGTGCATTGAATAAAGTAAAGTAATTGCCCATCCACAACTACTTTACCATTGATTAATTTAAAAAAAACTTTGAGCTGGACTTACTTATTTTGAGCAAGCAAATAAGGTCGATAAATAAGCTCAGGTTACCATTTAATACTCCCAAAGGAAGAAGAATAAGAAGAAGGTGCAAAGGGTATCTTGCAATATGAACATCATGCCACTTTGCTATAACATAACATATATGTAAAACATATTGAAGGTATCTTGCAATATGAACATCATGCCACATTCCAATAAAAAGCAATTTTACTAATCACCAACTGTCATTTCTTTTTGAAATGAAACAAAGAAATTACCTGTTATTTATTTTTAAATGAAAGATATCAGAGGTATTCATTATTGTCCTGGAATTTCAGTTGTTTTTTTTTTTACAAGAACGGTTAGGCTGCATTAAGTGGCATTCTGGCAAGCCAGAATCAGAAAATTACATATCTGAAGAAGGTTGGTGACCTCTAACAGTGCTTCCAACCTTCTTGTGAAAGTCTTGGGAGAAAAATCCCATCTGCTTCTTGAGCTAATTCGAGAAGATGACAAAAAAAGCATACATGAGTAAATTCTCACAAACTGTGAGCAATTAGTAGAAGACAGAAGCAGATCATTAAACCAAGGGGGATGAAATCTGAGGCCCGAATTTCTCTCGCTGCTACTGATTTTGGGGAGGCGGGATTCGGAAGGCTTTTGGCTGTCGGAGGATCTTCCTTAACTGTTGTTGCTTCTAGATCTAGGGCTTCATCTTCCTTCAATGCATCAAAGCTGTTTTTATTTTCTAGAGTTGCCCCTGCTGAATGAGTGGCCTTCAAAGCCTGGGCAAGTGGCTCCTTTCGCCTCGGCTGCCTTCGCCGGTTAGCTACTGGCTGAAAATCATCTTCTTTGACTGGTCCCGCATCCTCAGAGGCTTTGGGGCAGCTTTTTGCGAAATGACCGTAAGCATGGCATCGGAGGCACTTAAAAGGTATCTGCTCGTAGTCAAGCTCTTGGATATGGCACCATTCCCCCAGGGAGAGCTGAATGGCTTTCGGAAGTCCTTTCTCGAGGTTAACCTCAACACAAATACGAGCGTAGGTAAATTGATCCCCTTTCGGCTCCACACTGTCCAGGAAACGCCCAAGCTTATTGCCAATATCCTCCAGAGATCTTTTCCCCCAGAGATGCAAGGGAAGATGAGGCAGCCTAACCCAAACAGGGGCTGCGGTGATCTCAGCTCCGGGATTGAAATCAAGAGTCCAGGGGGCTAAGAACATCCCCCTCGACCCCTTGAAATAGGGTCCAGATCTGAAAACTAGATCGTGGTCCTCTTTCCTCGAGAAGCTGAAGGCAAAAAAAACCCTACCAACTGCACACAGAGAAACCGTTCCATGCATCAGCGGCTTCCAACGTTCTTCCATCCATGCCTCCACCGTTTTGGGGCTAGGCCATAACCCCGTAAAATTTCCGATGAGGGCATTTTCTGCTAGAAGGAGGGCAAGACTGCAAGGCTCCTCTGGAGATAGCTCCAGAGAGGGGATCTCCTCCATCTTCTTAACAAACTTAGATGAGAGTGAAGGCTTGGCTTTAAGACCAGCCGAGCGGACTAACACTTTGAAGGCTTCCAAAGGATCTTTTTCCATCTCGGCAATCGGATCTGGGGCCATCGTAGCAGACGGCGGCCACCAAAAGACAAGAAGACGCAGCAGGCAGAGGCAAGCCAAACCCCTGCACAAAAATGCATGCAAAAACTAAAAAAAACGCAGGAGAAATGAGCAGAAAAACGCCGATCCGCGGCCTTGCATGCAAAACGAACCCTGATCGACAGCTACAGGAGAATATCCGCGCCCCTGCAATCGAAAAAACCAGAGCGAGGGCGGCTAGGGTTTATGCCCTAGCCACATTGAAAAATCGCCTTGCATCATTCGTCGTCTTCCTGTTCTTTCTCGTTTCGAAAATCTGAAATCATTGTCCTGGAATTTCAGTTGTTAATATACATACAAATATAATATTATAAACACATCATATTGTAAGTGCAAGGTTGTAATTGTAAGTCCATCAAAATGTCTGTTGTAAAATATAACGAATTTTCTGAAGAGATATGTGTTAAAACAACCGAAAAAGAAGAAATCAATTCCAAACAACAGCGTGGTTGATTGTTCAATATTTGCTATGGTTTATACAATAATTGACATTGCTTATACAATGGGAGTAATAAACCAATTTGAGTAAACCAGGGCCACATCATTGAGTGATAGTACAAACGATTTATAGGTACTTTATAGGAACCTTAGGTTATGCAATCCGTTACAATGGAAAGAATGGAAGTCCATGTTTGAATTGTTTGGTAGGATGCAAACTACATGCGTTACATTGATAAATGTAGACCAACAACAGGCTATGTCTTTAACCTTATTTGGTGTAGGTGTGAACTGGAGCAACAAAAGAGTTGCATTGTCTTCTACAGAGCTTTGAATATATGGCAGCATTTCAAGCAACAAAAGCTGCAATTTGGGGTAAGGGGTAGCTAGTGACAGGCATGAACATAGAGACTTAATGGGAGTGATGTAGTTATCTGACTTTAATCCCATGAGGTGGGAGTGTTGGAAGGTACTGTAACGTCAATTACTCACTGGCTTCTTGTAACAGCTAATAACTGAATGGACTTAGTTCTACATCATCACATTTTCTGCAGAAACAACCATAGATATGATAAAACATAGAAAATAGGGAAGACTACCATTACACATGTGTATATACACATATTTTTTAATATGTGGTATATGCATATGCATATAAAAAATGTTCATTGTTTGCTATAGGATCCTCATGTTCTGTCTTTCTTTTAACCATTCAGCAGACTAAGTTTTCTTGTGCTTCCTGTATGTAGAGTTTATTTTTATTTCAATTAGCATATCAGATACCATAATCAGATTTTAACATTTACAAGATTGCTAGGTAATGGATTCAGAAAGTAGGGATAAATGCACAATCATTCTTCTTTTCCATTTTTTTAATCAACATATGTTTTATGAAATATAAATATAAGAGCCATGAATCTTCTATCTACAATCAGACAGAGCTCCACCAGTAATAACCAAGCGAAACCTCACACTATAAGTTTTTTATTATAACTTCTAGAAAGACAATAAACGAAAATCCTACAAGCATGTTCAAGGCACATCATAAATGTTCTAAACTCTCAACATCTAAATTATAGTTTATGAACATTGAACAACATGACATACATGACATACACACAAGAGAATGAGTCTTCAGCTAAAATATTACACACAAGTTTTCCTCCAGGCAGTAGCAGTTTGAAATAGCTAGCTATGTGAGATATGTTCACCTATCTCAGTTTGGGCTATGTCAGCAAATCCACGTGTGAGAATGCTTTGGGGAAACATCCACCATTCTTTGAGGCCCACAAAATTCTTATTATAAGTAACAATATTGCTTCAAATAGAATAAGTAGTGAGAACTAGAGAAACATGGAACTCCAAGACTTCAAGTTTGACCTCAAAAAACCATTCTAGGCCCTGTGAACTACAGAGGTAGGTGATTTCCATGTTGTGGAAAATCGGTTACAAGATAATCAGAGTATATGATCTCTGAAATAGGCTTTGTAGTTTATGTTCTCTCAAGAAGTTCTGTGTGATGCTGTGAGGCTAATCTCTCTGCAACATCCGCAAGAGACTTCAAATTGCATTTAACCAATGCCTCGACAAAGAAGCAAGTTTCTTCGCTTGTGTTTCCTTGTGGGACATCTACCACATACGATTCTATGACCAATGTGCCTGGCCTTCCATCAATGATTTCCGGGTGAACAATTATGATAGAAAAATAATTCTGCAGGCACAAATAAAAAACATGTAGTTATTCAATGAAACCTATAACATATTCGCACAATGTACATTATAGACAGGCAAGAATGGTATTTGAAAAAAGAGGTGGTATCCTTTCATTCTTCATTTTTCAACAGCTTATAATCTAACAAAATAGACAAGAAGATTGTGTTTCAGTGTGATTCTAAGAGTACCCTATCCATCGTTTTTTCTCAGGCCTCCATTGCAGAAGCATTTTTAGGGCTTCAAGCATGAAAAAATGGTTTTCTGAGTTTTTTTTAGTTTTTCAGGTTCAAGTTTATGCCTGTAGAGGTTTGTTGATTTCATTAGTTAATGACAACTGTCAATTTTTTTCCATTGCCATGTTTTCAACATTGTGAAAGATAGGGTCTGTGAAGACTCACAAGCAGGTAAAGCCTATAAAATAATCCCAACCCAACTCATCATCTATTTTAATCACATTAAAAAAGTCCCTCTTTGTGGATTTTTCCATTTTGTTTGTTTTTATTGGTTCTAATGTGTCTATGGGTAGCTGTGTTATCACGGAGCACTTCCTTCTTCCTTAAAATCCCAAAATAAAGTAAAGCAAAATAAAATTCTATTGAATTGAACCAACAAATGTTTTTGGAGATTTCCCAGTAATCTAAATATGACTATGTATGACAATATTACCTTCGTTTGCCGCCCTTGATGAACCTGTCGATGGCGATGAGAGAAAAGGGACACCATCCCCATAAAACTTGTTCTTCGAATAACCAATTATACAGATACCACTGATTAAGGCCTGTCCTTTGCTAGTGCATGCTGGACAATGGCTCAAATTCTTGTAAAGACTGTTGAGGCACTGACTGCACTGATCCATAGAAAGGTCTCTCCAACATTGAGCTAGAGAATAGAACCCCTCTTCACTTAATGTACTGTAACCCACGTTACTCGACACAACATCGCCCACAAGCCTGCTCAACAGATTTTCAATTTGCGAATCCACACCCCTTGCATTTTCATCTGTGCCGTTTATTAATTTAGTGTCATCGCACCTAATAACAGACGGTGTATCTGATGGATTTACTTGTGAATAAAAGTTGTAAGTGGCATATCTCAAAAAGCATCCACTCAGATAAATGATTTTGGAAATGGAAGCGCTACAATTTTCAGCGATTGACTTTGTAGCGCTTGAAATGCATGCCCGACAAGCAGAGGCAATGAGGTCTCCCCTGCTCTAAGCAAGACCGTATACCTTATTTTCGTTCTCGTCACTCCATGAAATATTGTAGCCCATCTTGTTCACGTTCTCAATCAATGAACTCATAACCACCTTCAAGTTCTCTTCCAAAGCACATCTTCCATATGGAAAAGACAATACCAACGCACTCTTCTGAACAGGGATTGGTTCTGAGAAGAGGCGGAGCAATACTTCCGGTGGGATGGAGGTTTGAATTCGGCATGCTCGAGGGAGAGAATGGACATGGTGGGTGGCGAATTAACTGCATTGACAGCAACGCAACGGATGGAGGTAGACGGCGTTGAAGGATAACGTCGACGACAATGGAAAGGGATGACAGAACGGGACGCGACGACGGTGGGTGAACGGGGCCGGCGAAGAGAAGGGAAGCTGGTCTGGTGGTCGGAGTGCCGGTGCAACGATTTCCGCCGAGCAAAATCGTCGCGTCGGTAGCTTACTCCATAATTATCACTTAGTATGTAATGCGGATGTGGTAATAATAAATGCCTTTGAATGACAACTTAATATGATCAAATTGTACATATCTATGGATCATGGGAAGAGTACTTGTTTTGGCATGAGGGGTTCTAAATTTTTAAGAACAACCATCATTGCTAACATATTTTAATTTAATGGATAAATATGCTTATAATAATATCGATCAAAATATAGTTACCTTGAAGGCGTATTTTATAGGTCTGTATCTCTAAGCCTTCATTGTTTGCTAATGTATTTATGACCTGATGCATCATTTATGAGTTGTTGTGTTTATGAGGCAATGTGCAACAACGTGGCATTGGCAATGGCAACGTGCAACAACGTAGGCATACATATTCTGTCGTGGTTGCTGTTGTTATTGGTGGTGGCAAATTCGTGGAGCTTTCCTCAGTTGGAGAATCACACTCATCAGACTGCCACGAGGCTTGAAGCCGTGAACCCTATTCTTGATCTCTATATTTCCGCGCTTGGTTTCTTGATCCTATTCAAGAATAAAACCAGAAGGTCCAATAGGTATCCTCACAAAAGCTAAAGAGTATATGAACAGTGGAACATAACGACATATACAACAATAGAATGACTTATACAACATATACAAGGGTGGATTTTATCTTAACACTGGAATAGAACAACATATTCAGCAACAACGCCTGGTAAATCTACGTGTCTCAAATTCCAAATATATGATTATTATTTTTGTGGACATTTTCATTCCATGTTGTATTTTTTTGTGTTATGCATGATAGAGCTTAAATTCAGTTCTGATAGCAGTTCCTGGAGGGTTTTATTTCCCAATTTTATGTATGCAAATATTTGAAAAAACAATTTTCAAATTCAATTATTTAATGCCATCAAACTGTGTTTTTCTTCTTATACAAAAGTCTAATAAACGTAGAATTACATTTCAGCCCTTAACTTCCCTAATTGAAAAAAGATAAAAACATTAGCATGATATATATGTGTGTACTTGAGCAATAGTTTTTCCATGCTTTTAAGCAATCCCTTTAATAACAGGGTTATCCATAATACCATTTGAACCCTATAGGTTCGGTGGGCCTCTAAGAGGAGACCATGCACTCACGTGAATGTTCTCCTTGCAGAAATAATCTCTCAACTTTTTTTGTTTCCTGCATAGTGGATGCGTCTCCGCCTGTTAAAGCAGTGTTGCCATGAAACCCCATTTTGTAAAGCAAACAAAATCAAATATCACATTGGCAACACACATTGCAAGTTGTGGGATCAAAACATGAGAAACTTGATTGACAGCAGGAGGAATCTTGGCATGGCTTAACAGATCTCCAATCTTCTTACAAGAAAAGTTACTCACACCAATGGCTTTTGTGAGCCCCAGATTAACACATTGTTCCATTCCTTGCCATGTAGACTCAAGAATCAACTGCCCTTCACTAAATGCTCTGCAATGTTAAGAAGGTCATCATGGAAGATTGCTTCTGCAAACGTGTAGTGGTGTTTCTATGATATTTAATTGTCATGCAAATAAACAAACCTAGAATAAGAGTAATTGGGTTAGATGAGGGGCTTTGGGAGAAGACCCAAAATGCTTTGCAATGTTAAGAAGGGAATCATGGAAACCCACTTCATTTGTGAATTGGAATTTTTGTACTTAGTTACTTATTTCTTTGCATACCATTCCTTTATCCACGTATAAGAATTAATTAATTAATTCTTTGGTGAGACTATTCTAAAGTGGGAGTTGTCTCAACACAATGAATTATAGAGCACTTCAACATACTCACGGGGCATGGTGCATGAAACAAATGTGACACTTGTTAGCATGCATGCAATCCCGCTTTCTAGAACTATTGATGTATTCGAGGTTCATTCCCAGATTAGTGCAGTGATTAGAAGGATCTAATATGCTCACAGCTATTCATGCCCCCTCTCTCTAGAAACACTACATAAACTCCCATGTTAGGATGTCATTTCTTCATATTTACACTTTTTTGTGAGTGCCACCCAATGTCCTTGTGTGTTCCTCCTCCAGAACCCCATTACCCAACACCCCTTGTTCCCCCTAATCTTGTTTATCCTTCCTTCCCAACTCTATTATCCTTCATAAAGGTCAATTTTGCAAATCCCATTGTCTGCAAATTCTTCATTTGTTACAGATTTTCAAGAATTACATGGTATCTCTCATGGCTACTCATCAAGTGAATTCTAGTAAGTGCGAATTTTGAATTCTCTTGACATCTAGTGAGTCCCAAATTTGAACTGCAACGATTTTGTTACTTTAGGGGAGTGATGGGCACTGTCAATTATAGTTGGGTTTAACTAGTTAGAATTGTAATGAAATTTTGTAATTGAATGTTACATCGTGTGGGAGCACCAATAAAGAGCTTCTACTCCACTTCAGTTTTACTGCAATGTTCACTGATTTCTTTAGCTAGGAGAGGGATAGAATTCTATGAGGATAGGATTTGTCACTCAGTCATAGTTGATGATCTGTATACACCAACTTTGACAAGCACCAGTATATCTAGTTATTGACGAGGCTCCGATAGACCTATCACCTTTGTCTAGCCAAGGGAAACTTAGGGAAGCACACCTTAGCATTGGTCAGATATTACTTGTAATCTTCGTTAATAAGCCATATCCAACGAGGCTAATAATTATGGTAAACCAAGATATGTAGGTTGCCAAAGATGCATCCTTATCCTTATATAGTTGCAACGTAATCAATCTCAGTAACAATCTCACTAACAAGTATGTTATGCAGATCTCCTCTTGCTCCGACACTTCGACAAAACCCTCCATTCATTTTACTTTTTTCTATTTATCAATTGAAAATGGGAGACTGCTGTGAGTTATATGATTGTCTGTGAGTGTCATTATTCATTTGATCAAATATTTTGGTTGCATTTGGGACTAATTTGATTTGATGTGTTGTATGAATTAGGGAATGAATGTAGTACTGCCTTTGACAAATTGTTTTATCCACAAAGTTGTGGCGATCTTATCAACCAAATATGCCATTCATTCCTAATAAAACATAATGTGTGATAATTTATCGATGATGTATATGTTTTGAGCCATCCAACCACTTAGTTTTTCCACTTAGTTTTCTGGAGATGGATGTCACTTAGTTAGGCACAATAGCCAACGACTTAGTTTTATGGAGATGTCAATCACATAGTTTTGTGGATATGCCAGTCACTTAGTTTCTTAATGTTTAACCACCATACAAAGCAGTGATATGAAAAATACACTGAAGATCAATGGTGGTTGTCTGTTAAAGAAAGGTTAACGTCTAACCACCATACAAAGAACTGATATGACAAATACACCAAAGATCAACACTGAGCAACAAACAAAGAGCGCCCATGGAATATCGCTTCTTCTTGAAAATGCATAGATGTAATTAGTTACTATGTTCTTGGAGAATGAATGATAATAAACCCACTGCAAAATCATAAATAGCGCCACTACAAATTCAAAGTGAATTGATGCAACTACACAAAATTTATGAAAAAACTGCAAATCACATCAGAGAAAGCGTATTCATGGTGTGCTAAGCTCTGCAGAATGACGGAATAGCCTGCCCAATAGAAAATAGACTACATGGATACAATTTTCATGAGTTTTTGAGCTGGTTAAACTAAAACCAACACATTCTAAACTTCGAAATCGAACTGATATTGAATTAGAGACGCCTAGCCCCGGGACTTCCAAATGTTATGGATTTCTTTCAGGTTTTTTATTATAAAAACCATAGATTAGAAAGGAACTCAAACCTAACCTAGTAATTTGCAAATTACAGTGACAACAAAGATTTTCCAGAACTCATTTTATGCTTGTTTGAATATTTTGGGTTTCAAAATATAAGAAAAACAACAGCTGGATTAAACTTTCTACCTTTGTTGCATGCATAATAGTGTAAAATAGTATATGCCATGTGGTAAAATAGTAAAATAGTAAATTATGATGTGCAAAAATTTTGATTTCTCACATAGTGCAAGTTTCAATTCCACGCGAGGTCTCAATTTCAAAGTTATAGTTCCTCCACATCTAGGGGTTTCTAGGTTATGTAAAGCTACCTAAAATTTAGAAAACTCATTTTGGAATAAACTTATTTTAGCTTATGTGGCCATTTAAAAGTTTGATGTAAAACTTGGGTGGCCTCTCAACAGTAAGTTGGAGAGAGCCTAAGATTAAGATTGGGTGAGTTCCGCAATTTATTTAAAGTTTCATTACTCATAAGCTGTAATTGTTCAAAGATATAGAGTTCATTGATAAGTGTTAACTTTAGAGTACCTAAGAGAATTGTGACATGAAATTATATCATCATTTTTTTACCCTCCTTTATGCTAGAATTCTCTAGCCAATTATAGTAAATGTGTTTTAAGCAATTATAGTAAATGTGTTTTAAGCTTGATTACGATGAATAGCTAAGTTATGTATGAAGACATGATATTACTTAGTAACGATTGTTAAACCTTAGTTGTTTTAAACTCATTTTTTATCCTAGCATTTAGAATTTTATGATGAAAATGAAAGAATAAGTTATATGTGTTTAATAGTACTTTAATAGTTGCATGCTTACACTTTAGCAAATTGAAAAGAAATTGTTATGATTATAGTGTCATCAGTGGGTGATGCTAGGTGAATGTGTACATGCCTTATTATCATTAAAGAATAGGTTAATGACTAAATATTAGCTTGGTAAGCGTTAAGCAAATGAGCTTTCACATGTTTTAAAAGCAATGAATAGCTTAAACCATTTCAAAGGGTAGGTATAAGACCTTAATGATAAGTAATAGCTTACACTAACATATGAGCCGGTTTAGATGAGGTGGAGAGATAATAAATAAATAAAAAATTACCCCAGTTCACTAAAATTACCATGTGGAAATTGGGTATGTTTAATGCTCTTCTTTGTTAATGCTCATTATTTTCACATTATCTATTTAATTAATCAATATATGGCCATTATCTCTTTTAAACTTTTAATGGCCATATCTCTTTTAAACTTTTATTGTTTTAAATTTAGTTTCTTAAAGTTTCCTTTACTTATGTGATTGAATTTTAATGTTTTGACGGGCATGCAAGGATACATGGTTTATAACTTAAGTTTAGTTTCTTAAAGTTTCATTTACTTATGTGATTGAATTTTATAATTTTTTGGAAAAAGTATATTAAATTATGATCATGCTTAAGTAGACATGTTATTGGATTTGATTTCAGCTTCTTGAAATTGAGTTATGGCTATTTTTGGATAAAAGTACAGAAACATGGTTTATGGCTTAATTTTAGTTTCTTAAAATTTTCTTTACTTATGCTATTGAATTTTATAAATATTTTGGAAAAAATTAGATACATGGAAATGTTTAACCTTTTTTTTATTAGTTTTTTAAAACAAATATTTTTACATGTTAATTTTTAAATTACATGAAAACCTTTACATATTTATATAGATTTTTTTGTTATTTACATGTTTTATAACTTCAATTTAGTTTATTAAAATTTACTTTATTTATGTGATTGAATTTTATAATTATTTTGAAAAAAGGAGATTAAATTATGATCATGCTTAAGTAGTTTTCTTATTAGATTGATGGAGACATAACAGAGTCGTACTTGACAATACTACTCAAACTAGGAATTTGTTTGTCAACAAATTAGTTCTCCTTCATATGTATTTATATTAGTTATATTTTCTAACATCAAGTTGTTTCTCATGTGCAAAGTTTCCTTTACTTATATGATTGAACTTTACAATTATTTTGGAAAAAAGTACATTAGATTATAATCATGCTTACTTATTAATCTATTTCTAATATCTTTTATATTATTTGTGTTAAATTTCATATAGTTGTATTAATCTATTTCTTATATGTTTTATGGTTGTCAATTTATTTTAGTTTTATCAATTTACTTCATAGTTCTTTTTGAATGTAAGTTTAATTCATGTCTGTTATTATGTCATATTAATATTCGATTTAACCTAAAATCTTTGAATTGCCCTTCACACTACACTACAATGTTATATTATTCTAAACTACTCTCATATAAGTTAAATATGAAAATAGTTTACAATACTATAACATAAAAGTATACAATTTAAAACAATTATTTTCTCTTTTAAAACTTAAATGAACTTATTACATATACACTATTTAGATATATACATCTAATTTCATTATTATTACCACAAAATCTAGCTATAAATGGATATTTTACTTGTTCCAATCCCATATGTTAAATATGGGCGTAACTTAAAGTAGTATAACAAAAAAGTTAAAAATTTACATTGTATTTGACTATGCACCATTCTTTTATGTTACCTTTTGCATTATGAAAATGAACTTATCATGTTGTTTATCTTCTTGTGATATTGTTACAGATACACATGTCAACTAAATTAGCAATGGCCAAACTAGAGACACGACATACAGTTTGCATTCGACATCTTGTGGATCATCTCCACCTACATAGAAGACAATTTCAAATTCATGTTATCCATCTTGGAACAGCTAATCTTTCTAGGCCAAAATTGAAACAAGAACTTGCAAGCAAATTCAATGTCTCAAATACACAAACAATATTGATTTCAAGTTTCAAGACAAAAGGTCCATTCTCTAAAGGATTCGGCATCATATATGATAACATAGATGACACACTACAACATGAACCAAAACATCGATTTGTTAAAAATGGTTTGAAAGCTAATGTTGAGAAGCCTATCCATGAGAGTAAAAATAGAGCAAAAAAAATTCGCAATATTAAAACCCCAAAAGCAAAATAGAAGTTCTATGTTGAAACTACTTCTAGCATGAGTTAGACATAGATTCTTCTCAATAAATCATGTTATCTACATTATAAATAGATTTACATTCCTACTTGTATACAAGTATATGTACTCTATGTACATGATTTTGTTATATTGAATATTCAATGTTTTCAACAAATAACCAATGTTACATTACATCTCAATTTTTTATTTCTCAAGCAACGTCATAGATACTTTTCCATCAAATTACTTATCTACATTGTAAGACTTACATTCCAAATTGCATAGAAATATATCTATTCTCTGACCTTATTTTAACATATTAAATATGTAATGTCTTCAACAAATAACCAATGTTCAATGCAGGATATCACATTTACTTTAAGTTTAATTTTATTTGTTATCAAATTCTTTACATTGCCTATGCTCTTCACATTAGAATGCATACTCTAATACTCAAACATTTCATTTCTTATTATATGACATTCTTAATTAAAATATGAAAACACGTTGAAAGAAATCTTTATTTGTCAAACAACTTTTCGGTTCTCTTGGGATCATTTTCCATAAACAACCGATTTCAAGTTATGGCGCCAATGATAACATCAAATTGTATTACAAAGATCCAGAATGGAGAGGTTGTTCAAAATCCTATTCTAAAAATACTAGACTTCAGCCTAACTTCAGAATATCGTCACTCTGTACAATTGTCTGATGCAACAAGTACAATACAAAGCTTGTTTGGGTCAACACTCAGCTCATTATTTATATCATCTCAAGTTGAAATTGGATCTCTGGTTGAAATCAATAAGCTTAACTGCAAATCTATCCAAAATACAAAGTATGATTTGAACCTACCATTGGTTGGCACTACTTGTACACATATTACTTCCATTTTACATTATCCACTTTTTTCATAATAAACTTAGTGCTAACTATAAATTTATGGTATATGTGTCGCAAGATTCTTATAGTCCTTATAGTCCATGAAGTACAAGATTCTTTGACATTAACCATTATTGGTAATCAAATTCCAAACAAAGATGTAAGTACTCCATCAAAGCACACACTAGAAATAACTCCTATTAAAGCATTGCACCCATACATGCGAGAATGGACATTAAAAGTTAGGGTACTCTAAAAAACTGAGCTTCGTAACTTCAACAATTCTAGGGGACCAGGACATGTTTTTAGCTTTGATGTTATTAACATTTAAAATAGTGATATCCACATCACATGCTTCAACATCCAAGAAATCAACTTCCATCCTTGCATAAATGCTGGAAAATTTTACATAATTTCAAAAGGATCCATTGAGCCTGCAAAGAAAGAATTCAATCCCTTAAAAAATGATTGGGAAATAAGTCTAGGAAATACCTCAACCATAGAACCTTTCTTAGAGGATGAACCATCCATACCACAACATAATTTCGCATACACTCCTATTAATGAACTACCAACTTTAATCAACAACTTCGTAGTAGATATCATTGGAGTAGCTACATCCATAAGTCCTTTATAAACTATCATGAGGAAAAATGGAATCGATATGCATAACAGAAACCTTCAACTAAAGTACATGTCATCATACACTATAGAAGTTACAATATGGGGTGTCATGTGCAAAAATAATAATCTAGAACACCATAGCATAACAAATAGTTTTCCAATCATTGCTATTAAGGCTGGAAAAGTAACAGACTTCAATAAAATATCAATAACTACAACATTCTCATCCCAAATTTTCATCAATCCTGACATCAAAGAAACTGAAGATCTACGAACTTGGTTCGAAAACCCACAAACAAGCATTCAATGCCACTCATTGTCTGTTCATGGTGTTGCAAGAGGACATCATTCCATATAGAAGAAATTGTCTGCCATTAAAAATGAATATATAGGTACACGTCCAGAACCTACATATATTTTAGTAAAAGCAACTATTGCTTCTATGGATACAGACAATTGTTGGTATGTTGCATGTCAACTATCTTTTAAGGACCAACAATGCAAAAAAAATCTAACACCTATTGAAGTTGGTATTTGGCATTGCGAGAGGTGCAACCAACAAGTGTATGAATGTGAATACAGGTACATTTTCCAGTTCAACATTTAAGATGATACAGATAAAGTTAATGTAATTGCATTAGAGGATGTTGCTGAACAAATTATTGGCATACTTGCTTTACAACTCTATGAATATGGCTATTATGTAGAAGAGAGAAATTGAATAACAATGCTCACTTACAAGTTACATAACATGTCTCCTATATTAAACTGTAAAACACCTCACTACTCTTGATGCAGTCATAAGCTTAAATCTATATATAAAATTAAAACATCTAACAAAATAAGAAAAATGTTAAAAATTATTATCATGAGTTTGAAGAGTGCATTGTTTAAAATTCCTCCAAAGTATCATGATTTAAAGGGATTTAAGTGGTCTTGATACTATGTATAAATGTATACTGGTGTCATGACTTTGCATTGAAAGTATATAGGTGAAAAGTCCAAGCCCAAAGTATGATGAGTCAAGGAATTTAATAGGTATTAGTACTGTGTATAAATGTATATTGGTGATTTTGCATGGAAAGTAGATAGGCTAAAGGTACAAGCCCAAAGTATGATGAGTCAAGCGATTTAAGCCTGGCCTTAGTACTATGTATAGATGTATATTATGCACAAGTTTTGCTTACATCATTTGCTTTATTTATCCATAACATTCAATTGCATTTATATTTGTGTTTTAGTATCATGAGTTTCAGTATTAAGATTATCATTTTGTTTACATTTCTTTGTATGATTTGAAGATGTAAAACAGAAGTAATAGTTAGTGAAACTAAAATCCTAGAGAGGATTTGAATAATGACTATGCAAACACAAGAATGAACAAAACATAAAATTGAAAAGCAAATGGAAAAGAGAACATTGTGGAATGAAAAATGAAGAGACAGGGATGTCTACCCTAGCATAGCCCAGCACTACATATATCCTTCAGTAAATCAGTTTAGAAGGGGTTAAACAGAGGAGAAGGGATGCTAAAGAAAAATATATCCTATGTAAATTGGTAAATGGTCCACATAGCAATGAGACTACATTTTAAGTCATACTTTTGGTTCCTATCAAATTCTGTAAAGTTTTATTGAAGGAGAATCAAAAAAACATAGCGAGTTCTCTCACAATTGTTTCTTTTGGTGAGGTGTCGTAATATTTCTCTTTTCTTAGTTTGCATCTTTATGTTAATTCAAAGTGGACTGCTTCATTAGATTGTAATATTGGTTGTGTTCCTAGCCATGTTATAATGCTCATTTTTATCTTTAGAGTGTCTTTGCTCTTTTTTGTTAGTTTTATTTCAGGCCTAGTTTCCCTTTAATAAGCAAGCTCAAGTGTTCCATATTGGTGACTCATAAGAATTATGGCTTCCACAAGGGGCGACCAAAATATTGGTGGGAAATATTGTATGTCCAATTTGGTCATGAGTTTCTTGAAGTTAATCTTTCGATAAATCGTGAAGCTTCATGTAGGGAGTTCATGGGGACGCTTAAGCATAGTGATCGTATTAGAGAATTAGCCATTGCTAAGTAGATGAAACCCAAGTTATAGACCTTCATTTTCAAGGTAATTAGGGTTTCGCTCTACATTTTTTGTTTTGAAATTTTGGTAAAAAGGAATTTTTGTTTTGAAATTCTGGTTAAAGGGATGTTATATGCATGTTAGATTGTTGCTTATTTTTCAAGCACAATAGGCATTTGCTCTATCAAAGAGAACGAGGAATTCTTCTTTATGAATCATGGCTTTGACTAGGACTTAGTGACTGAATAGACTATCTTTTTAAGAAATTATCATGAGGTTATTTTGTTAAAGCTAGGGTTTTTTTCCTTGCGTTTTTCTTTAGTAAATCACCATTTTTCAATTTAGATGCCATTTTATTCACCAAATCCACTGAATTTTCATTTTAGATGTCATTTATTTCATTGAATATTTTGATGATAATACACCAGTGAAAAGGGGTGAATCCTTTTGTGTCTGCTCCTTTATGGATTTCATGGAGAAAATAGAACAAGTGTATGTATTTCAGGAAATTAAAAGCTTTGAAATGGGGCTTGATGTCCATTTCTTAGTTGTGTGGGCTCCTAGCAGACTACAACTCTTCATAAGTGAAAAATGGGTGAATCCTTCTGTGTATTCTCTTTTATGGATTTCATGGAGATCATAAGACAATTAGTGTACATATTTTAGGAAATTAAAAGCTTTGAAAAATGACATGAAGTACATTCTTAGTTGCATGGGCTCCTCAAATTATTATTTCCCTCCAACGACTATCCTTTACTTACATTGACGTATATTAATTTGATTTTGGGTCCGAGCTGAGAATTTATTCTTACTTTCGTATGGTTATTGTGCAGGGTATTTAGAATGAAGGGGAAGATACAACCCCACACAGATGTTAACCAGATAGTGTTTCTACCCAAGAACATAATCAACGAAAGTATGTTCATTCACTGTATGAGTTGAGGGTTTTAAATTTATCTTATCCTGCTCATCGAATTTTTTGGGTATGGTAGTACAACTACGCTGATTCTTAGTATTTCAGTTATGACTTAAAATTTGTGCACAATCATCTTTTGATTTAATATTCTATCAATGCGTCGAGTATTGGGGGCCTCATATTGTGTCTTATAATAATATATTGATATGTTGTTGTGTTTCAATATGTGATGCTGTGATTGAATTATCTTGATGCTAATCATTTTCATGTGTAAGAGTTGATGCTTTGGATACTGTTTGCATTAGTTTCTGAGGTTTTTTTTGTGTGCTTCTTGTGTGGCAAGGTCCCCCCACTGAGGTCATCCACTCTCTCACTATATTTTGTTACTTTAGATTTATTTATTGTTGTAAGTAAATCGTTATTTCTCTGGCTGAATCTAAATTCTTGCGTTGTAGCTTAATTTCTATACAATAAGGTAGATTTTCCTAGTTCTTATTGATTTTTAGTATTGTTTTGATTTTAGTTTGTTAACAGAGAATCATATTTTGTGCTTTGAAAAAAAATTGAAATCATTGTACATAATTTCTTCCTTAAATAAACAAAATGCTTCATTTTATATATGGATTTAATGAATGCCACCTCTAGTTCAAGTCCAGGTTTATGAATCCATAAAATATCATAAACATAAAAAGAACAACCTATTTTAATCCGCATCATAATTTTACCCCCAACGTGTCCAAATCCATCCATTTCTTCTTTGGATGTATAAAATGTCGAAATACATTAATCTCTACACCAAATTTACTTCATAAACATTGAGAAAGTTCAAAACCAAAATTCCAAATCCATTTATTTAATTACAACATTTATTTTGTCACCGGCTTAGATTATAATTGTTGTATGTATATTTATTCTCAAGTTTTTAAAACATCAAACGTATTAGTTATTCATCATTTTTAATTATTAGTATTATTCATTCATTTAATTACAACATTTATTATGTTACTAGCTTATATTAGAATTGTTTATGTATATTTATTCTCATCTTTTAAAAACATTAAACATGTTGGATATTCATCATTTTTAATTATTAAATACTAATAGTGTATGCATATCCGTTTATCTCTATGTTTCTACAACATTTTTCTTTTTCTTCTATGAATTATAGGCTACACCATTTTTCTTCTTCTTCTGTGACTAAGAAACAATGAAACAATCATAATGCATATTTATTCATGGCTAAGAAGCATAGAGAGGAGAATGAAAGATTGGAGCCTCCTATAAAAATGAATGTTGATCATTAAAATAATTTGAAATGAATGTTGATTAATAAAATAATTTATTTTATCAAGCAATAAAGAGATAAATAAATGTTGACTGATAAAATAAAATACAATTATGATAAATGAATGTTGAAATTTTCTTTCCATTGAAGTGATCAGTCGAAAATCCTCACTACTACAAAATTTCTAGTTTACTGCCTTGCAACGACATGTGGAAATGTATAAATTAAAGAATAGTGTTCATTATAATTGATGTTTGTAGGCATCTTTTTCCAATAGATCTACTAGTAACAAAACTTCTTAGAGGATTCATGCATTATGGTCTTTCCTTTTGCAATTAATCTATTTTCGTTTTGGTAAGTTTTACATCTTTTAGGTTTTATTAATATTCGAGTCATCATTTATATTTCCTTTCATTAGTATTTGAGTTTTGGAAAGTGATAGTATAGTACTTGAGAAGTAATTCAAACCTCATTGGAAATTTTATTCTCGAGTCTTATGCCATGATTGAGGAGGTAGCAATATCAAGTCTCATCGATCACAATTTGTCTACATAGTGGTAACATTCCCTTTTCTTTCCGATAACATCACTTCAGAATAAGAAGAAACCATTTTTACTGGCAGATGTGTATTTATGAAGAAGAGACAAACCAGGAATGAGGAAAATAAGACTCATTATAATGCTATAAATAGTCTTATGCCTTACAATGAGGTAATATACATCACATATTTGAGTACCATTGTTGAATTTCTTTAAAAAGAAAATAGAATAAAATAATGAAAATATGGGGTTTTTGTTTATGCGGATGATAATAAAAGCCATACAACAAAGATAATCAGGGAGAAGTACACAAGAACTCTTCCAAATGATTTCAACAAAAATCCATGCAAAAAGTTGAAGACATAAAAAAATCTTTCTCATAGGTGGTCATAAAGCTAGTGGCAATGTCTTGTTGTAAAGTTGGTAACAATGTAGAGGACATTTCCACCACGTGGCTCTTGTCTATTAACTTATTCAATACACTCATTAGTTTAATATCATTTTAATATTAACATTTCCACATTTGAATATGATATCTTGATCCTAACTCTTTAAAGTTTGCTCCCCATCTATACAATTATTTCCAACTAATGCTTTGATTTACTAAACACATGTTATCATAACTTACTTAACATAGTCCATATGATATATTATGTTAGTTTGCTCCCCATCTATACAATTATTTCCAACTAATGCTTTGATTTACTAAACACATGTTATCATAACTTACTTAATATAGTCCATATGATATATTATGTTACATATACAGTGACTTAAACAAAATAGTATTTCTAACTTAATTTTCTTTTTAAATATAACAGTAATCTTTGAGCGTAATGGTCAAATCAACAAATTATGAACTTATTACAAGAATTCATGAAACTAAGAACACTCCATCATATACAAAAAGAACTATTTGAATAACTATGATTAAATACTCATTTAAATATACTTTTTAATTCTTCTTTTTAATTTTGGGTTGTAATACCAAGCATAAGAAATAAGCAACAATGAATTTAAACTAGAACATTCACCCATGAATAAAAGGACATCCAACTATTTATACCAAATAATTTAACTTAAGATACCAAATAATTTAACTAAAGATAATAAGAATAGATCATCAAAAAGATGAACATCTTCAATATACATTGACATCTAGAAATACCTAGCTTGACATGTGGCAACCAAAGACTTGACTACAATTCCACCCAAACTACTGGCTCTCTGTCTCGCGTATAATCCTTCCACCAAGAGGCCACCCCCAAGTTGGGCAGGAGTCCACTAGAGTAGAGGTAAGACAACAGAAGAAACCCTCTTGTAATGGGGTCTTTAGAAAAAATTGAGAGTTCATGTTCTTGATATAATAACTTATCAAATGTTTATTTACCACTTTTACTATGTGGAGTGAGGCTATACTTTAACAATGAATTATTAGACTGTTATCACGAGTCTTGTAGTTGCCCCGTAAGGTGATCCTATCTAGGATGAAAGAAGGGAAATGAAACTAAAGTTCTGACCTATGATATCCAAGACCTCTGAAAGAACTCATATGTCGCGACAGTCAAGGATACCCGCATTTTAAACCCAATGCAGATTCTAAGCCTAGGGGGCGTCCCTATAACCTAGATGACCCTAAAATTAAAGAATGAAAGTGGATAATATAGGGAAACTTGATTAAATATCTTAGTAGGGTAGTTAATTAGATTTTTGCATAGTTACTAAGAGAAGATGAGTGTCTATATTAAAGGATCCAATTTTACCCTAGGGTTTTAAGCATGAAAAATTGGATGTAAGGGTAAATGGTGAAATTGATCAAAATTAGACACTTGGATTGATTGCTAGGTGTAAGATAATGCGATTAGAGGTGAAACTGGCAAAACCCAATTTGTGGAATGAGAAATACCCACTTCCCTCAAGGAGGGCGTCTCCCCTAAAGGAATGACCAGTGTGTTCAATCAATAATGGAGTCCGATGGTCACCAAAATTTAAACTAAGGGGATTTAATGTATTTCCAATGTGGATTTTAAGTTTTAAATCCAACCGCAAACCAATCCTATAAATCTAAAATTCATTAGAGGAATTTTGAGGTCTAAAATGGGCCTCCTAAGGAAAATAATAAAATAATAGTTAAAATAATAAAATAATATTTATTAATTTTGGAGGAAAAAAGAAAAAAACTACTTTTGTGTTCGTATTTTCGACATACCTCCCTGTGTTTTTACTCAAATTTCAATCGAAAGCGCTCGTTGCATGCGTAATTTGATTCCGCGTCCAACGAGTACCAGCAATGCATACTTTTGACGGACCCCACTACCCCAAAAACAAGAAATACCTGAAAAAATGTGATGATGATCATCATCACATTTTTTCAAGTATTTCTTGTTTTTGGGGTAGTGGTGTCCATCAAAAGTATGCATTGTGGGTACTCGTTGGATGCGGAATCAAACTATGCATCCAACGAGCTCTCCTGATCGAAATTTGAGTAAAAACACACATAGATATGTCAAAAATACGAACAAAAAAAGTAGTTTTTTTTATGACAAATATGTCAATTCAACCATTATGGTTGACTCATTTTATTGGAATTCTATTGATTCTTGAATTCCAACTCACAAGAACTTATTGTTGGCGCGTTTTCTTATAAGGCTCATTTTAGACCCCAAATTTCCTCTAATGTGAGGGTTTTAAAAGAGGGTTTCGTCGGAGAAATTTACAACTAATGGAATATAAATTTAAAACAAGAGATATAGAGTATATATTACCTAGAAAATCTTGTAGATGCCTTGCAAATGATGATTTATCCCGTCTCGATCAATTTGAAGCAATTCGGATGAAGCACTAAGTGAAATCGATTTTCCCAAGTGAGGTAGTGCAAAGTCAAACCACCGAAGTGAGATTTGCTACGCAAGAAAAATGAACTATAGATGCAAGAAAAACAGAGAGCATATAAAATATCAAAGATACTATTGAAAACCCCTTGATTGTGAAACATCTTCAAGAGAAACGAGTTGGGGAAGCCCACAAAAACGCCCAAGTGAAGTCACCCTCCTGCATGCAAACATTATCTCTTCCAAAAATATTTTGATACCCCGAAAAATTCTTCAAATGCTAAGTAATATAAACTTTCCAATCACAAACAATAACATCCCATAAATAAGATCCAAGAATTTCTGCAAAAAAACTCTTTATTAAAATGGCCAGAGCCAAGAGTACAAAATTTCTCAATGGGATACAATGAGGGGATCACAACTCTTAAATAGATTGAGAGTGTGTCCATATTCTAACCAACATCCATCCAACGGTTGAGATTAAAACATCATCAACGATGGAGATATTTTAATTTTACATTACGTGGATCAACTTAGACAAATACATTTGAGGGGGCGAATTACCTCATAAAGCCCATTTTTACAACATGAAAAATCATTATTTTTTCAAGTTTGACACTTAGGGGACATGGTAGGGGAATTAGGGGGTCCCCTCATACATATTTATAAATATACAACTTGATTACACACTTTTATTTTGGCCATTTTGTCCAATTTCGCCCTATGTGGGACGTCCTCCCTAAGAGAGCCAAAAAAATAACCCGAAACATCAAACTGACTAAAACTGATGCAAATATGTCTGGAGAGCCATAATAAATCATCTGGAGAAATTCCCTTGCCATTTCTTTGATTACGCAAGCCAAATCAATTTCTTCAGTGATTTTCTAGTTCATTTTTTAGTGGTACATGCTCTGAAAATAATAATCATCATCATAACTTCGTTCAAGCTGAGAACGTGGGAAAACTGACTGCATAGAAGTGTCTGGAGACATAGTAGAATTGTACAAGTGACTACTCATACCCCCTAGAGCACTGTGGCGCCCTAGGAGAACCATAATAACTGCAATATGTAATAAAAAATATGATTTGACCAATAATAAAGTGATAATAATAACTGATCATGAAATCTAGGGCCAAAATCTAAAAATTGAAACCGCAATATTGGTCCTTGGCATGTTTGGAGCAAGTATAAGCATTGCCAAATTTTTAGCCACTGCCTTGGGAATCATGTTTGACTTGGTCAACTGGGCTGACCAGGTCAAAATACCTAAATTGAAAGTGAGGTACTAAACTGAGTTGAACCTGCATGCATCCAAGGTAAGAACTACTCCCAGATGTACATTAAAACCCAACTTAAATTATGTCATTCATAATCATGGTGACAATAATAAATAATAATGACAATCAATAAGATATACATGTGTCTTTGAGTAATCATTGAACCCTCTAGAAGTCTCTTGTATATGTCATGCTTACAAAGTTTACATAATTTGCTAGTGTTGGGTGAAGGTGAAAAACAAGGCTAAGGTAAAAGGGAAATGACTTATAATTGATTTTCACCATATGATCTCTCTGAATGATGAAAAGTACACATAACCACAATGACATATGCACAACAGATAGACAATAGGGAATGGTGGTGTCTTACAAGTGGATGAGTTGATTTGAAAAGAGTACATTCAACTTTAACAACATGTCTATAGCTCACATCCAAGCTAACAATCAAGCTCTGTGAGGATATTTTCTAGGACCCTTGCGTTGAGTACACAAGAAACTGTAGTGAAGAGATCATAGGGGATACTTAGAATTAGCTATCCCTTACTCCATTTCACATAAAAACCCATAGGCTTCATGAGGAATTAGTCATTGCATTTCAATAAGATGGCCAACAATCTTTAGATTTAACATTTATTTATCCACTGCTTTATTTGGGCCTTTCACAATTTCAATTCATGGCCTTTTTTGAGTTGTCTAAAGACACAGTCTACAACTTTATTTGAGGGTTTGCATTTCATAGTATATAACATATAACACATAATACATGTAATGATGGTAGACATATTGCTTCAAGTTTTAGCTGGCAGCTCTTTGAGCAACTAGGGGGGAATATCCACAGTCAATACCAAACATCGGGGGCAACTGACCAGAGCGGTCAAGGCTTCAAAACCCAACTCACCTAAGCTAAGGAACCAACACCAATGGGTTCTCCTGGCCTAGAAGGATCAAGGCTTCGACAAGTTTTGTTGCACAAATCAGAGCTGAGACACAAAACAACATTGGATCCATCATGCATAGGGGTCAAAGTGGGGAAAAGGTTCTTCCATGTCACAGGTCTTAATCATAAGTCATGGGAAAAATCAATTATGGATGAGACTGGATGAATGAGGACATGTGACACATGGAACCAATGTAGCAATAAAGTTTAAAATTTGTGTAAAGCATGGCATAAGCAATGGTCTTCAACATCAAAGTCTCAAATTATTCTCAACACAAGTTAATCATCAATAGAAAATAAAATATAAGCATAGGTCACCATAATCATCATAGCATAACAAGTCAAAGGTGTTAGTATACATTAGAGATCAAAATCCTACCAAGAAGCAATATACCTGATGTCACCATATACATGTCTTTAACTGATATGCTCATATGTGGATTGTGTACCATCTTCGTTGCTCTGCTCAAATGAACTAAATCACCACTCAAGCCATCTCAATGGACATGGAGATCTTACTCCTAGCAAGGAAATACTCTGTATCTACTACTTAACAAAGACTCTGAATTGCTCATGTTGTAATGATGATCCATGTTGTATCCCCATCTGACTGTCTAGCTCAAAAAAATAAAGAGATCAATCTACATGATGCATCATGGTAGCCCAACTACTATATATATGTAATAACACAGACTTTACCAAACTCTTAATTTAGTAAGGTTGTATAATCTACCTTAACATGTAATTATCTACTTAACATGTAATTATGTTGTAATGATGATCCGTGTTGTATCCCCATCTGACTGTCTAGCTCAAAAAAATAAAGAGATCAATCTACATGATGCATCATGGTAGCCCAACTACTATATATATGTAATAACATAGACTTTACCAAACTCCTAATTTAGTAAGGTTGTATAATCTACCTTAACATGTAATTATCTTACTTAACAATAAGTCTCATTCTAGAGAAATAGGGCTCGCTCTATCCTTCTTATAGTAGTAAAGTTATTTTACATGACTACCTTATAAAAGTATTCTATATTTAGTCAATAAATTATTTACCCATACTTTCATGGAAGGAGTTGGCTAATCTCTAGACCATTTGCAGCTTTTCAGGCAAGTTTGGCTGGAATCTGGCAACACGATTTGTTGTTGAAAATAAGATTTCCAGTGTTAGAATTGCAACTTTTATTGCAAAAATGGATTCAAGACCCTCAATTACCATTAGAGCACTCAGATTATGCAATTCCAATCACTGAAAAATACCTTTGAACAATTTCCGCCGGATTTTGGCCAAAACACTCACCAGATTTTAGGTGCAAATGGTCTAGAGTTTAGTTTACTACTTCATAGAATACCACATTTTAGAAACAAACTTTTATATATATAGCGAACCATGTCTCAACATTACATAGGTATTGGATCTTCATCATGTATAACTTAGAGCTCATCACTAAGATTAAAATATAAATTTTTTGATCCTCATAAATATTTTATTGGAATACTTTCTCATAATCCTTTATTAATATCCACTTTATCCACTTGGACATAAGAGAAGCGACAATGCTCTTAATGGAGGGGTTGAGATGTAAATATCGCTGCATTCATTTCGCAGCGCCCACTTTGGCTATATAACATAAGGCTAAGCCAATATGTATGTGAATAAATGATGGGTTTCCCCTTTTTTGCACTAACGGAATAATTTTTTATAAAATATTTAAAGGTAGTTTGTCCATGCTTTTATAAAACATTTAACGGGAGTTTTTATTTTTTAGGAAGAAAAAAGCCTGTCTTTGTTATTCAGTATATTGAATCAAAGGGCATCTGTTGTGCCATTCCTATCATAGGGTTACAATCAAGCAAGGTCATAGAGAGAGTCCTTTCTGCTAAATGCCTGGAATGAGTCCCATATCACAAGAGCTGCCAAGGGGTGGAACAACATACGCTGCAATCAGTAAATCGGTCCACTCAAAGGAAGAGGAGAAGTCTATCCCAATTATCCATAACATACCGAGAACACAAAGCACGGAGCTGCTATCAAAAGGTGCCCGCTCCATAATCATCAAAGAGGTGCAAACATAAAATAGAGGAGTACATGCTCCTGCACCAAGCTCAAAAGAGATGAAAAATGTCATGAGAGGCCAAAAGACCATCAAAAAATTCAGAGTATTTACCACAACCTGGAGCCAAAGACAGGGCAGATTTTGATAATCTGGCTGCTAGATGATTGTGTTCACGGTATGTATGGCTAAAAGCAAGGTGATGGAAACAAGAGATGAGGCTTCTTGTATCCATACACCAATGACTGAGATCATGCGGATTCAGGGCAGCCTTACCCTTTGCCCAATTGATGATGACAGCAGAGTCCCCAAAAATATTTAGTGATGGGATCCCCATCATCTTAGTGACTTGCAGTAGAGCCCAAAGCCCAATCAGTTCAGCTTTGGTATTAGTACAAGCACCCACCCCCAGAGCAAACTCAAAAGAATGAGACTCATTCAAGAATAAGCAGAAACCAACTCCTCCACTGTTTCTAGTAGCTGCCCCATCAAAAAAGCCATAGGGGAATACAAGGGCATGGCCCAATCGAACAACTCTAGGTTTTTTTATCTTTATACAGGAGGGTTGATACATCTGAGAAAAGTATGCAATCTGCTGGATCAAGCTTAGGATAGATGACTTTTTTCCTTCAAAGACAATCAGATTTCTAGCTTTCTAGATAACCCAAATAGCAAAAAAAGGAAGATAGCAGCAGACCGAATGTCTGGAGAAACTAGTGATCTAGTTACCCAAATAAGTACCGAGGTTATCGCTCAGTTGGGGAGGAAGAAAGTGAAATTGATCACTCATATTTACCATAACATTCTTCCACACAGAGCAAGATGTAAAAATATAATGAACGTTGTCTTCACCCAAGCCACAGAGAGCACATAAGCCGAGCCCGATCCATCCTCTCTTCTGGAGATTGTCCCATGTAAGTATTTTATTTGCCAGCGCCAGCCAGACAAAACAACAGATTTTTTTTGGGAGAATGTCGGACCAAAGAAAGGCAAGTAATTTGCTGCCAGTCGGTGGAGAAGAAGAGTACAATAAAGTCATAAACCAACTCTGCAGAAACATCACCTTTCAATTTGTTATAGTCCTAGACCAAGGAGTCAGACAGAGAGCCGAGTTTGATCATCTCGAGTTCCAAGACTTCTCGTATAATTTTGCCAAGCTAATTTCCACTCCCCAGCAATACATAAGTCCTCAGCTGTGTACCAATAGTGGTGCTCACCCGGTAGCGTATTGTGTGCAAGAGATAGAGTAGAGATACCAAGATCCTCGAGGTATTCTCTGAGACCAGAAGGAAACCATGATAGTGAATGAGTTCCAATAATCGGGTCAATGCCCACGAGAATATCTCGCCCATTGCCCACATGCCAAGCGAGACACTTTCCCGACCATGATAGTGTGTGCATGAACTCTTTCCAGATCACCGAGGCACCCCGAACAGTAAAATTTTTACCTCTGAGCCATGCCACCACGGATTGATTCTTCAAGTACTTACTTTTTAAAAGCTGATGCCATAGTCCAAAGTTTTGAAGAACTATCCAAAAATTCTTGGCTCTTAAAGCAATACTGAACCAGTGAAGATTTTTAATGCCCCATCCACCTTTATCTTTGGGCCAGGAAAGGTGCATCCAGTTCGTCAAATGGTACCTGCGTTTATCCCCTGTAGAGCCCCATAAGAAAGCAAAGGTTAAACTTCTAATCTTTTTGAGGACAGAGATAGGAATAGGTGCAAGGCCCAGCCAGTAAACCGGGAGACTGGATAAAACAGCTTGGACAAGAACCAAACGACCGCCAAGAGAGAGGTACTTATGAGACCAATGACAAATTCTTTTTTCATATTTCTGGATTAACCAGTTCCAGTCACTGATCCTGTACCCCAAAGGTTTAAGAAAATAACCAAGATACTTGAAACCAGTGGATATTGGATCCATTTTATAGGGCATAATCCTGGAAATATCAATTTGTCCCTACAACATGGACAATAGAACGCAATATGTATATTTATATATGCCAAGTTGGCTGTATTTAGAGGAGGTCATTTGTTTTATTATTATCAGGGAGATCGACAATTGAGGGGCTTGGAGCCTGCGTCACCAGGGAATGAGTCACAATGCCACCAGTGTAACCCCTGGCTTTCAACATGTGCCCACAGAACACCGAAAACAGTTTAAATCAAGTTTCGAACCTAGGTGAGGTCATCTATGTTGAAAAGTCAACGACCTCTGGTACGGGACGTCCACCGTTCAGTCTAGCCCGATGGGCTGAGGTCATTCCTCTCTTAACGCAAAGAGAAAGATGTCTAATGAGTCAATATTTTGTAGAGATAAATAAAAGAGGACGTATACCATTCCATGCAAGCATTTACAGATATATCAATAATTATGAAGCTAGGAATTGGTGAAGAAATGGTTACCTCAAGTTGGCAGAAATAGAATGATGAATCCACTTCACCATTCAATGCTAGAGCGTGCCTTTGCAAAGGTCATTGAGGCCAAATCAACGCGTTTCTACAAGTAAACATAAAGATGAGTGCAACTAGATCTGAACTCGGGGCCAATTCATTGGGACTGTGTTTTGCTCTTTAATGGTTTATGATTTCAAGCAGGTTAGAGATAATTCTTCCATTAATGTATCTAGATTTGGTTTGAGATTTATTAGGGTTGCTGGAGATTGTTGAGATATTTTCTCAACCTATCTTTCTAAAATTGGAATAAGTTTGATCTGGTAGCACTTATATAAATGTGTTGTATTTGGGTTTGAAAGTAATATACGATTATATTTTGTATGTCATTATGGCTACTCTCCCAAATTCTTATTAAGCATACTCTCTTAATCAACGAGAGGCACTCTAAGAGCGGTAGGGAACTCTCGTCCAAGCTTAGTGGTTATCGCAATAATGGGGTTGATCTCCCCTCCTTGATGCCTTTGCTTCCCAATTGAAAAGAAATGCTTAACGCTGAAGCATTTCCAAGTCCTTCTCCAACCATAACACTAAAAACTCTCTTCCGGTTGTTGAGGCTCGGCTCCTATAATTGCCCATTATCGCTCTTCATGAAGAACCCTCATGGCATTTCCTTTACAAACGTAATAATAACAAGCATGCATTGCAGCTAATACCTTCACGAAGTTAGATGCCTACAATATTATAATATATAAATATTAATAACCTGGCTAAGTAGCCTTTAATAAACAATGCAATCTATGACATGCTCAAAATGACAGGCATTTATGAATATTCAGTTCCCTAACTTTCTGCAAGTTTTATCATATGAAAATATGATCTAGAATTATACGTTGCCCGTAGTCACTGCCAAAAAAAAATAGTTATTTTGCTTTGCCAAAATAGATAATTATTTTGTAATTCATGCTTAGTCTTCTCATGTTTCTTAGATATACGTTTTATTAATTATTAAATTCATTTATGATATGTTTCAATTCTTAAGATCAGTTACCAAAATGGTAAGAAAGTTCACATTTGCAGTCATACTTTTAATTGCATCACTAGTGGAACCCATGCGCTCTGTAACTTTGGAATCCTCTACATAAATCAACACATGGTCATGTTAAATTATAATTATACAAATTCATAAACAAGGGTTTAAAATAGTCAGGAAAGTAACCAAATTGTTCAAAAAAAAGACCATTGTCCTTTCTAATCCGAGTTACATTGAGTCTGTAATATATGTTTCACCTTCATGAATCAAGGTGCCATCCATAAATTCCTGAAACCTTAAGAGACCAAACTTGAGTGGCATGGCTGATTTGGAAAGTGCATCAACTTTTGCATTATAAATCCTGGAAATATGCCTGAAAGAGATCAGACCGAAGGAGTTTCTAAGTTCAAGAACTTTTTGGATCCAAGATTGAGTAGCAACACCTGGATATTTGATAAGTCATTCAACCACTCAATTAACATCTTGGAGTCTCCAAAGATATTGATGTCTATAATGCCAATAAGAGAAGCAAAAAGTAGGAGACCAAGTAAGCTAAGCAACTCAAGCTTTGTATTTGAACCCAAACCTCCACCCATGCTAAGATAGAAAAAGTGATCCTTGTTTAGAAACAATACCATACCACATCCAAAAGATTAAGGTTAGAAGTACCATCAAAATAACCTACAGCACCACAGGCAACTAGAACAGGAGGATAAAGCCTTTTGATTTTCCTTTTGCTGATGGGTTTCACAAAATCCTTAAAAGGTTTATGCCCCTAATCCCACATAAAAGGACATTGGGTTTGATGTCTTGAAAGACTTCTTTATTTTGAGACCTCCACAGAGACCAAGAAATGAAAATGGGAAGAATTTTAAATGAAGCAGAAATTTGAAACCAACTGGGAAAAGAGCTCTCCAAACTTTCAGCATCCCAATCCATACTAAGGCCCAAAAGATCTTTGACAACTTGCCAGACCTGTTTGCAAAAAAGACATTCCACAAAAATGTGTAAACCAAATTCTTCATTTTGTCTGGAAAGGGGGCAAAAGCTTGGACCATGCCACCCCCTTTTCCTGAGATTGTGCCAAGTAAGGATTTTATCCTTGAGAGAGAGCCACCAAAATCACTTCAGTTTTTGTGGTATATTCCATTCTCATAACAATTTGTACCACCATATTTGCTCAGAATTGCTACCATTTCTAATTAAATAATCATAATCCAACTTAGTTGTAATGGTCCCAATTTTTTTGTTATCTAGCCAAGCAATAGTGTCATTTCCAGCTTTGAGCTTAACCCCAACCTCTTTTAAAATTTCAATGTAGGAATCCCACCGAGTGGCCCAAATACTAGTGAATCCCAGATCTCTGGCATTCAACCAATAACCCCCTTTTAAGACTAACCATTTAGGTCTTTTCAACAAGTCCAGAGTCTTCATATTAATCTATGCAAGGTGTTTTGTAATTTCTTTAGGCAAATAAGGGCAGTCTTTGTCACCCACAAAAGGATCAATACCAGTAAGTACACTTTTACCATTTCCTATATTCCAGCATATCCCTTTCTTCAACCAATGAATAACCTTAAGGAAACTAGTCCAGACTACCGAGGCTCTAGTTGAGTCATAAACCATATTTCTAATCCAAGAGCCTACTGAAATATTCTTCAAATACTTTATTTTCATCACTTTACTCCATAAGCCATGATAAAAAAAGACATCTCCATAAAGATTTTAAACAAAGAGATGAATTCAAAATAGACAAGTTCTTAATACCCCGGCCTCCCTGATGTGTTGGAGAAGCCATACTTTCCCAAGAAGCTAAATGAAAATTTCTTTCTGAAGCTGACCCCGCCCATAAGAAGTGAAAAATATTGTTTCTGATAGCATTGATAGTGGAAATAGGGAGCTTGACCAAAGAACACCAATAAACAGGAATGCTCTGCCGAGTAGCTTTGATTAGAGTAAGCTTGCCTCCCAAGGATAGAAATCTAAAAGACCAGTAGGAGATCCTCTTTTCAATCTTCTTAATGAGCCATAACCAATCTTTCACTCTATAAATGTTAGGTTTTAAATAAAAACCCAAGTATTTGAAGCCATTCTCCATCTGGTCAATCTTAAAATGGAAAAGGGTTTTCAATTCCGATAAAAAGTCTGGCTGAACTTTGTGAGTAAAGGAGCAAGATTTTTCTAATTTGACTTCCACACCTGTAGCATTGCAGAAAAGGTCCAATAGAGAAAACATACTCTTGCACTCTTTGATATTGTCCAAGCCAAAGTGAATTACATCATTTATAAAAAGCAAGGGAGTAATAATGATATCATCTGAAAACTTGATACCTGAAAGCAAGCCTTCATTTCGAGCTTTGGAGATCAATCTACTCAGTCCTTTAATAAGAAGTAAGAATAATAATGGAGATAGGGGGCAACTTGAAATCAGTCCTTTGGAACTCTTGAAAAATGGGGTAGGAGACCCATTGATTAATACTGAAAAGTTAGAAGAAGATACACATGCTAAAATACACCTCATAACATGCTCAAGAAGGCCGATATGAAGAAAAGCCAACCTCAGAAAATCCCAATTGACTTTATCATAGGCCTTCGCTAAACCTAGTTTCATAACCACAGAACTTAGGTTTTTGGTCTTGACTGAGTGTAAACACTCTTGAGTGGTACCAATGGCATCAATAATCTACCTGTTGGCTAAAAAGCCAAATTATTTATTTGTAATACACTCAGAGATCTTTGGTTTCAGCCTGTCTGCAATAATCTTTGCCACCATTTTATAGACCAAAATGTACAAGGCAATAGGCATAAAATCTGAGAAAGTCTTAGGAGAATCCTTTTTAGGAATCAAGGTAATGAAGGTAGCGTTAAGAGAGCCCAGCATAAACATCCAGTAAACATTTACCCATAATATTGAAAAAAGCCAGGAACAACTCAACTGTTCACCCATCAGGCCTGAGACTTTTGTCCCTGGAAAACTTTGACAAAACCTTATGGATTTCTTGAATAAAAATTTCTTTACCAACCTCTAGCCCTTCTTCCCCGATGAAAAAAGATGGAAAAAGTTCAAGAACCTTTAAATTGATTACCAATAAGGGATTTGTTCTGATCTTTGAATAAAGTTTTAAAATGAGATTCAGCAGCAAGTTTTATCTTGTCCTGGGAACTGGCCTTGATACCATTTTCATCACAAATTTCCCAATCGAATTAAAATTCCTGCGGAAAGAAGCATAGTTATGGAAAAATTTCGCGTTTTATCACCAACCTTGAGCCAAATAGCTCTACTTTTGAGCTTTAATTTCTCTTCATTATTGTCAAGAATCTTATCCTGTAAACCAGTGAGAGTAGATAATTTTTCTCTATCATCAGTTGAAAAAGCCCCTGTCATATTTGACAAAAACAGGTCAGAGATATCGGTTTCAATTTGATTCAAAGAAGCCCTATTTTCAATAGTCTTATTTTTGGTACAAAAAGTAACATCCTTCTTAAGGACCTTCAGCTTAATAACTAAAAGATCCATAGCATTGATATTCCCAGGGAAGATCATGCTAGAACAACAAACCCTAATCATCTGGCAGAATTCATCATTTTGAAGCCAAGAGTGATCAAATTTAAAAGGTTTACAGGTATCAAAAGGATCCACATCAAACTGTAAAGATATAGGGAAATGATTAGATATATTGTTAAGGAGATCCCAATATTTGTATCTTGAACAAAAATACACGAGGGATTCCTTCATAAGAAACCGATCCATCCTTTTACTCACTCCTCCCCCCTCTTTCTTACTTCTCCAAGTAGGAGTAATTTTGGTAGGGACAGTATCCACTAACTGGTATTTCTTAAAAATATCTAAGAAATAATTCGCTAAAGGATTAGAAGAATGGATAGTACCCCAACTTTCAAAAGAGTGTAAGGTCATGTTTAAATCACCAGCTAAAACCATGTTTTCAAGACTTAACAAACCACTAGCATCAATTCTATCCCAAAAAGGCCTTCTCTCCTTGTAGGGATCATACACATTTAATAACTATAAATGTTTCTCAAAACCCCTAACTTTTCACTCCAACAGAATCCCATCACAAGTCCTAAAGGGTTTGAAAGAACAAGTAGAAGGGTTCCAAGAAGCAAGCAAACCTCTAGAAATCCCATCTGCATCTAAGGCACAACACTCCCAGTCTTTCAAAAAACTTAGGATTAGCTCATAGGATTTAGTTCCATGTATCATAGTTTTTTGGATAAAATAAACATCTGCTTTGTTATTTGCGATCTTAAACAAGAGTTATTCCAACCAAAATTGGATAGGTAAACCAGGAAACATAACCCAAAGACGTCTTTCAAAGATATTTTGAGTGGATGGATTAAAATCGACAGACCAATTCTAGATAGCCAGAGAGCCATCTCTAATCACCCAAAAATCGTTTAAAACCCTTTGAACATGATCCCTGGCCAAAAAGATGAAACAAAACCAACCCCGGGGTAACCATAAAACCTATGGGACATAGTAAAAAATGGGTTTCCTGTTTACAGATACCCATTCAATCATCTCCAGGTGGTCCATTATGATGTATTCCAGTCTACCCACTACCGCGCGCTCACATAAACCTTCCACCTTCTGCAAAGTGAAATCTCTACCAATTGATAAAATCTTGAAATCCTTTTTTACTTTGACTGCTTTAGATTTCCTCCTTTCTCGAGCCAGAGAAGGAGTAACTTTGATAAATGAGGGGAACCTGTTACCAACGACATCTAGATAAGAACTAGAGGAAATGTCAATAGAACCCATAAATTTCTCTTGAATACCTCTATTAATCCGTGCTACCGTCTGTGAAGGGGTATCGTTTTGTCTACGGTCAGAGGAAGGAAACACAAACACTGATAAACCAAACCTCTGCCCACCGACTCAAGAAATTCAGACTCACTTTAGATCGCTCAGTCCTCCAAAAACCATCCATGTACAGGGTTATCAAAGGAGATTGGAGTAGTATAGTGGCAAGGTTTTTTGGCCTCTGAAACCTTTACCTCTCTAGCGTCATTCGCATGAATACGTTGAGCAATAAAACCCACCTCCTGAGCGCCGTCAAAAGGACCACCCCCTGTCAAATCAACTCCAGAACCTGCCAAACACCCCTTTCTGACCAGCTGTCTGGCATTGCTCGAACTGCAACGTTGTCTCTCTGTACGGGTAACCACCTTTCCAACCAAGGACAAAGTGGATTCTACATGTGAAACCAAGGGTGGATCCTCCTCTAGAGAGCTAGAAGAAGGACTTTTGAACCCTAACACCTTTGTGTAGGGGACGTAGGTATGTTTTTTCTTCTTTCTAGACATATCTCCCAAAAGCAAACATAAAATCACAAAAAATTTATAGAATTCCCACTTTTTTTGTCTTGGTTGGTACTAGGCCTTAGTGGCTTGACTTCAAGATGAAAACCTGGTTAGGGTTTTCAGAAAGCTCTAGCGTCTCCATCCTTCCAGTTTGTCGAATTCATGGAGATAGAAGGATATGCAAATACTTTTAAATTTAATAAAATAAACAAAAAATTTTACAAAATTTTTAATATAGATATGTCTGAAATCGCATTAAACGTCACCCTCATAATTCAAGGGATTGCTTCAATATGTGAATCTTGAAATGAAAGAAAAATGAACATACTTATCTTGAACACTGGAGTTCGATAACTATTTGAATTCTAGCAGTGCTCCCTAATGAGTTCTTCATAAGAAATTAGACTCAAATCTGTATGAAAACATGAACAAGACCACTTTATATCACCAAGTCGAGGGTATCGTCTTAGAGATGAAAAATGTTCTATTAAGTGCAGAAGATTTTACAAAAGAACGAATACCTTTGTAATTATTTTTTTTATCAATGTTATTGCAAACTTCTGTGATTTTTGTTTTACTTATATCATCTATTGTACATCTATAAAATTCTAAAATTCTATTGTAGCATTATGAAATCACTGATATTGACCTGCCAGTTGTCAGAGTGTATTTGAGTGGACATGAAAAAATGGATGTGAACAAAGTAATATTAATTTTGTTTATGAAATCATTTAAGTGTGAAACTATGTGATACATTGCATATTGGACTCAAAGCACATGAGCCAAAGTTTTGTGTGTCGGGATAACACATTGGAGCATACCAAAGTTTTCAAATGACGTGATGATCCAAACAACTTGGTTATACATAGCACTATTGAAAAGTATGAGAGCCAACGATGACATATGACATCATTAAAATGTTTTAAACCTTGAGACATGTATTGCAATTGATTCCCTGGTTCCAAAGGTTGTAATCAACTCAATCATCAACCATTTTCCAAATGGTATCATTGACCAACTTATCAACTCAACCAAATTCCAAATGGTATGGTTGACCAACTTACCAAATCAACTAATTTCTAAATGGTATCGATTGACTTTCTCGAAGATCTCAAATTGACTAGTTCTTCTGGAATAAAGGGATACAAACATATGTATTGAAGTGAGTACTTGTGGAAATATCTTATGAAGACATATGGTGATAGTCCCTTTCAGATTTTTCTGCTTTATTTTTTAAAGTTTCCATATGGGACGCATTACCATACCATGAGTCTTTACATATTTCTTATTGTTATTTATTAACTATTCAGATGTGATTCGACAAATATTTGAATGTGCGGCTAGCATATCATCATAATCTTTTTAAATATATATTGCAACCAAATAATTGGAGATGACTCTTGGTTAGTTCGAAATGGTAAGGTTCCATGGTGCAGTTGTTGTTCCATTATCTCCTTGTAATTTGATAAGAATAATCCATGACAACGACTAGTCCCATTTCCAATATGTGAAGATATCACAAGCACTGTTTAAAAATTAATGTTCAAAATTTCTTGGGTGGTTTAGGAGAGTAAAGGACATTCTTAGGTAATGTTATCTCCTCCATTGATTGACTAAGGGTAAATGCAGAAATATCCTCTTTATACACCAAAACTATGGGGCTATATTAGTGTACATTCTTTTGGACAAAGCTGATGGCCTGTGAAAAGGTCATATGTTGACCTAATTTCCTTTAATCTAGAAGATCCCCGAAGGTAGTAAGAGAAAAGGAAAAGGGACCACCAACAAAAGCACATGAGAAAATCACAACTTATGTCTTATCCCAATCCATCCATGAAGAAGGATGGGGAAAAAGGAAAAAATTCCATGCAAGTACGGCTTTGATCAAAACTCTGGAGATTCTTTCGTCTATAAAGCTTAAACCTCCAACTTACAGGAACTGGACTTGAAGCGGAGTCGAATAGGCTGATTAAATTAATTTTCATAGGATCTAAGAATGATAAAGAGAACAGATAAAGACACACTTGGCAATGAACATCCATCCAAACAACTATGCATGTATGTGGGTCACTACCTCTTCTTGGTGTATTTTGCATTTGCAGAGAATGAGTCCATTGTCAGAGAACGCTACAACTTCCTGCAGGTTAGTCATTTGGTTCTTCCAATATATCAATGTCAACTTGACATGTATATGTGTATTTTTATTTTGTAATGCTTTAGTTCAACTCTTCATAAACTATGTTCATGCAAGGTTTTCGATAACATGTCTTATCTTGTGAATTGTATACACACAATACTGTTTAAAATATAAATCTTTAGTCTTTTGTGCACATACATGGGTAAATAAAGAACTCGTTTCTGCTACCATGAGCTTACGTCCTAAATTCGCGCATCTCACACATATGAAATATATCTAATTATAGTCAAGATATAAACAAAAATATTGTTGAGAGATCATACCATAAGAGACTGTTTTCTTATAAGTTTACGTTGTGTTGCAGGTTCTGGAATTCCTGGAATACTCGAGTATCATAATTTTGAGTATCTATTATGTTGTTGTAGGCCACACATCTGCAATTGTAATTGCACCTTTGCATCATGAACAACATCAACAATTGAACGATGGGAGACCAAGTTTTTTAGCATCAACCGTTTACCGATGGGAGGCCATGTTTTCCCGGGATTGTTGGGAGGATGGAGGAAGTCTTTAGCATCAACCGTCTGATGATGGGTGGCCAAGTTTTCTTGGGATTGTTGGGAGGTTGGAGGAAATATTGGAAGAAATACAGTAAGATCCTTGTTGAAAAAGGGTTAAAAGGGAAAATATCTAAGATCGGGAGGGGTAGCATCGTGACATGACATAGGTGATTGGTAATATTACTACATTAAGGCACAGGTGGTGGAAGAAGAGGTGGTGGAATAGGTTAGCAAAGGCAGTTGGCGATGCATCCAAGAATGATGTAATGTCATATTAATCACCACAATATTTAGTTTCATTGGTTTTCCTATTATCAAATTGATCGGGAGTCCTGAAACACTATAGTCAACTAATGTTTCTATTATTACAAAGTTGATAAGTAGCCGTCAAAAGAATTCTATCGAGATGATGATGTAAATGCAAGTGTAAATGTTAACCTTTGGCAACCAAAACATGCACCTTAAAAAGAAGTGTATCTAGATGATGTTGTAAATGTTAACCTTTGGTAGTCGACACATGCACCTTATGCATTAAAGATCTTTCCTAATGTTGAGGAGTTTGTCACTGACTCTCCAATAAGACCCTCAAGTTGATAACGAATGGCATGCAAAATAAATAAATTACAATATTTAAAAAAAATAAAAAGAATATAATCTCTAATGTTTAAGCTTGAGAAAATGGCAAAAAATTATAGTCAATGCGTCAACTATTTGTATTTGTGTTTCAACACAAATCAATTGCTATATATGCCTTCTACAGGTATAATAAAAAGGTACTTTTTCTTCTTGATAAAGCATATTCTAAAATGAATTGCTTTTAAAGCATAAAAGCCTTAAAATTGTTTTTCGAAGCATTCTCAATGCTTTAAGTTTTAAAGCATTTAGGATTAAGGGATCTACTATTTATTTCAAGCATTTAGCATTTTTGGGTTTTAAATAGGATATTAATATATTTTTTAATATTTTTAAAGCATATTGGCTTTTTCCTCAAATTGTAGTTAATTATTATTTTTTTTTCCAAATCAATTTATATAATGGATTTAAAATATGTTTTAGTCTAATATAATCTTTTATAGGATTTCTAAAGCTCTCAACTTTGCATAATATTTAAAAGAATATTCTTTTAAAGTAAAGTGACCTTATATAATAATAATCATTAATTTCTTTTTAGTTCAAATCCTTTTATATATAAATATTAAGAATTACTCAAGGTAGCCTATACTGGCCTATCACGCCATAATAAAATATTTAATAAGGATATTTAGCTTCTTTTAACTTAAGAACTTAATAATAATTCTTGGCATCCTTTGTCGAGACCAAGATATCTGTGATATCTCGACAAACTTCTTAATTTTTCTTATTAGTTCTTAGTACTTGTTAGCCTTATGCTTACTAGTTAGGTCATGGGACTTATTAGTGCCTTGCGGGGGATAGTAGTTTCTTCGGCTTCCTAGCCATTAACAACACTTATAAACTTGAGTGCCCGTCATCATAGTCGCTTTCTTTAAGTGCTTGCAGCACCAATATGACACTTGTCATCCACCACATGGCTACCCAACAATTCAACCTCTCCCCCTAGTGGATTCCATGCCCCTATTGTTTAGTTGTGCCAAGACTTCAATCTCCTAAGTATACAAATTCACAATACAACTTAGGATATCAAAATTATATTTGCAAAGTTTACTGGCAGGGCCATGGCCTTGAGCTCCTCGCCAAGAACTGGTACAATGTTACATTTGCATTTACCAAAGTATATGGGTAAAAAGAGGGATATTATAGGGACGCAGTCAAAAAAATAAATTAGGAAATAAGAAGTGGAAGGAGAACAAACAATGGGTACACAACCAACACTAGAAAAAGTTAGGAACAAGGAAATTTGGGGTTATAGCTAGCCAAGAAGGAAGAAAACTCCAGAACTAATAGGAGTTCCCATCCATGGTTTGGTAAATGGATGAAGTTCACCTCTTGGAGCAGTAGGGAAATGGGAGGAAGGAAAAAGGAAGAATCCCTAAGGGACCTCATCAAGATGGAAAGACTAGACATTCTCCTAATATAAGAGACGAAACAAGAGGAACATAAGTTCCTTAAGAAAATGGAAAGAATCTGGAAAAGAAGTCAAGTAGTTGTAATCAATACAAGAGGGTCTTGAAAAGGCATGACCACTCTTTGGTACACCTCCATCTTTAGACTATCTCACTCTCAGGCCACTCAACATTGGAGCCTTAGCTCGTTGGTGCACATCCAGACTCAATAGCAAGTAAACATATTTAATATCTAAATGCATGTTGTTTATATAGAGAAAAGGGAATGATAGAACTCACTATTGAATTGGAAATATCGATACCATAACCCAAGTCTTAATATATATGGGGAATTTAATATCACTCTATCCCTGGAAGAAAATAAAGGGGGCTCGAAGGTAAGGGACCCCTTTAGGGAAGCTGCAGAAGATCTAATCCAAGGTTGGGACTTGGTTGATCTCAAACCAAAGAAGAGGCTCTTCAATTGGACTAACATAATAATGTGACTTGAGCATGTGGATGCAAGTCTAAACAAATTCTCGGTGCATAACTCCTTCCTAGTGATGGAACTCACCCTATCCATGAGCATCCTATCAACTATTGTATCATACCATAAACCGATATCTCTTGTTATCACATCTGGGAAAAATCTAGGCCCAATCCCTTTCAAATTTAACCTAGGGTGGGGGGTTAAGAGAAGACTTCAAAATTATTGTTGCAAAGGCATGGGACAAGGATGTTCATGGATCCCCTTTTTATGTATGCAAAGAAAGAATTATAAATACAAAAATTAATTTGAAATCATGGGCTAAGACTCACTTTACCTCTATGGTCAATGAAAGGGAAAATAAGCAGAAGGATTTTGAAACCTTCCAAATATTCATGGAACGAAAGGACATTGCAAAAAAGATTTGCACTCAAAAGAACACCTCCAAGTTGGGATTCACAATGTCCTGTCACCATGAGGAAGAGTACTGAAGGCTTAAATAAAGAACCATGCGACTGAAAGTTGGAGATAAAAACACTCATTTTTTCATTAATAGACTTAGATGTGACTCCTCCACAAGACAGTTAGCGAGATCCAAGGAGAAAATGGGGAGAAATTAAATGAATTCGAACATATCAAGGATAAATTATTTTACCACTTCAATAAGCTATATTAAAAAAAAAATGAGAGTACAAAATCCCAACACGAAGCTCTAAAACACACCCCCCACCTTGTTTGTCAGGATATTAATGCAATTGTTATAGTTGATTTTACCACACATGGTTGATCACGTATTTATGGCCTTCCCTGTCCCTCTGCAGACTCTTTAGACCCCATAGACTGATATTATACTTTGATGTTTCCAAGTTCATCCCTAAAAACATCTGTTTATTGTTGTACGCTACTTTTAATACCATACTCACGTGTATACGCCACTTTTGACCTCAAACCCATGTACATTGAGATGTGTGCATAAATCCAAATATTTTTGGAGTTTTCCTTCATGTGTGTCCGAACCACTTGACTCTTGGCCTTCCATATGCCTTGAGATCGCTTGTATTTGACCCTCCATTACACCTTTGAAGTGCTATATAAGGAACCCCTTGGATACATTGAAGAGGAGCAATTGAAGAGCAATGAAACTATAGTCCATTGTTGTCGTAGCTTGCATATACTTGAGTCTGCATCCCTTTGTTGCTTTGGACCACTTGGTGTTCTTCCCAAGCTTGCCTTTGCTTGTGAGCTTGCTATCAAGAGATGGAGGATTGAGGTGGTGGAGGCCCATGTGGAGGACTCAGTTTCTCCGATTCGTAGACATGCCGACAGAGGTTGTCACTTGTGTAATCTCTTATTTGATTAATAGAAATATATTTTCCTGTCCAATAATGTGCATTTGAATGAATATTGAATCCATGGATATGTTTAATTTCTTATACATTGTTGATTATATATGCTAGAGTATATCTAACACAATATTATATAACATGCTCGTCTTGTTTGCTGTTGTTGAGAGCAAATTGCTAGCGCAAGCAGGATTGGAAAAAGATCAACGGGGATCTACTTCAACCGTCCAGAACAAGGTATGATTCAAGATCCTTTAGTGTTAGACTCTTTGGTTTCTCTTGCATATTGGGAAGGGATTGATTTCTCGTGTCTAGCTGTCTGTTGTGGTACACCCCAAGCCATAGGAATTTTCTCTCCGTAATAGAATTGGTGACCATACTAGGGAAGTTCCTTGTTCTTGTTTGGGGTTGGGGTCACAATGTGCTTGATTTTATTGACTTGCTCTTTGTTTCTCCCTGTTTCTGTGTCACATTTTATAGTATGTTCATACATTGACAGTCCCCTTGAGTGGTTTGACTATTTTCCTGCTTTTTACCACTTTCTTCTCTGTATACGCAGGTTTTTAGTTAAAAGTCGCGTACATACACGGATTTTTGGCCAAAAGTCACGTATACATGCAGGTTTTTGGCCAAAATATGCATATACATGCAAGTTTTTGGCCAAAAGTCGCATAGATACGCAATTTTTCTTTAAACAGTCGCGGACATCCTCCCTTTTGGTTGAGTTTGATGTTGTGGGAAGTTACTGGGTGGGTTGTGAGTGTGATTGGGTCTTCATGGGTTCTTATGGTGTCTGTTGACTGCTTCTTTTGTGACCAGAGACTGCTTTTTCATTGATTTTTCTTTGAATGAGTTTTAGTCATTTATCTTTTTGTTTTGCCATTAGTGCATTGCTCTTTTTGTCTCGGTGTCTTGTTGGGCTTGTGTTTTATACTTGCTGCAGAGACTGAGAGTTTTAAATGACTTTTATTTCATTTTCATTCTTTTATATTGAAAATACAAAATAGTTGCACTCTTAGTTGCATATTAGATATGGATTTGAGGAGATACTTACATTGGATTGCTTGGATGAGAGTTGTGTTTAAGCTTTCATATAGGAAGGATTGCATTGACATTGAAGGAAAATACTTGCATCTCATGTAGTGGCATACCCCATTTTTCATTTAACAAGATTGCACTTGGCATTGCTTGTTAGGTGTGCATATTTACTTTATTGTTGAGTCACAACTTCATAAGTTGCACGACCATTTCCCTTTGAGTAATCACATCCAAATAAAATCAACGCTTAATAAAATGAACTACACATTTTTCTTTTATAGGGTTCACAAACAAGATTAGGTTTTAGGGTCTTGGAATAGTTCATTGTGAGTCAATTCTCCAAGACTACTAAACAACAACAATTAGGTGTCTGTCCAGGTGAGAGAGAGAAACCCTTGGTATAATTATTGTTTCTCAGGACGCTCCTCTTACATGGGAGTTAAGCACGAGGCAACGTGCATGATTGTGATTGGGATAGCCCTTGGTCACTTTTGTGAGCACCGGAGATATTTCCAGGATCGTATTTGTATCTGGGGGCTCTTTCGAGAGTTTCAGGCTTTGCTACCCTGCCCATACGGTCGATACCGCCTATGACTGTCCGCTTGAGCATTGGTTATATTGAGGTGACCTTAGTTGCCTTAACTAGGTTATCGAGGGGGTATTTGCAGAGTTTATTGTTGGAGCAGGATCCCGCAGCTACAGAAGAAGCTGCTAGTTTTGGCAGAAAGAGAGAAGTTTTGGCGGAAAAAGGATAGGGCGGAGCTACGACGCCGTAGCACGTTTCCAGCTGGAGAGCAGAGCCGGAAACCATGACTTTTGGGATAGAAGAGTCAAGAAGGAAACGGTACCTGAGCGGCTGAGAGAAGAAAGCTCAACCACTGCATTGAAGGCAGTGGCGGAAGACAGGAGGGCTCAACGACCCTCATAAAGAAGAAGGAGCAACGAGGCTCAAGCATTGAAGGTGAAGGACAGAATGAGAAGCGGTGCATAGTACCCATGGTCAGTGCCGGGAAGCATGGAAGACTGCAGAGAGCTGCGGTGTGACGGGAAGCGGCTACCTCAAGGACAGAGAGGACCGACTGTCACTATTTAGGGTATGGGTTTACTGTTGGGACAGGCCCACAATGTTGTAATGGCATGACCTTCGGGCTACCTATAAAAGCTTGCATTTTGTATTGTAAAGGGTTAGCTAATCAGTCAGTAGATAGTTGGTCAGTTGATAGTTTTGTAGATTCAGGAATCAGTCAGACAGACTGCGTTGTAACGATCCAGACACCTAGTTGTCTGTGAGTCATTTGAGTCTGTATGTAACCATTCACAGAGAGAACAGAGAGGGAAGGATAGATTGGAAGAAGGCAATATAGAGATAGACCAGAGGTCTAGAAGAGACCTCGCGCTGCATATGCAGTGCAACAGACTGTGCTAACTTCCCTCAAGATATATAATAGAAGCACAGTTTGGTGGACGTAGCTCCCATCCCGGGGGTGAACCACGTTAAATCTGCGTGTTATGTGTTGTATGGATGTGATTGTATTTGCTTATTGTTACTGGTTATTATGCATGTAATGATAGTAGCAGTAGATGAATGCATGTATTGTTCCGCTCATGATAATGCAAGAGGGTAAAGATAAGTTGAAGCATTTTTGTAGGCTGTTTAAAGACTCCTTTACGTCTGTCACTAATTACCAGTTACTCACAATATACTTCTGAGAAGTAGAGTTTCACATATCTGCACAATCAACGTTAAGAGCGCAAGGTCGTAGTGGTGAGGTATCGCAGAGAGGCGGTATCGCATCAGCAGAGGAGCTGCGGTGCGTAAGACTGGGAGCTGGGGGCTTAGCGTTGAGGAAAGGACGGGTGTTCCGCGGTGCGCAGAGATGCAGTAAGGTTGGGAATATTGTGGGTAAGTGGAAGTTGTGCGACGCGAGAGGAAATCGTACGACTTGCGCGGGGTTAAGCATCGCACGGGTAAAAGTGCTGCGAGTAGAAGGGGACGTGCGATGCGCAGAGCTAGTTGATCTAGTGGCACGC